>JASAND010021942.1:0-17441 GCA_030248195.1 Trissonchulus latispiculum
GAGTTTTTACGAGTCTTAGCGTTAGCTTAATTTTGCGTTGCGTGCACGTAATGCTCGTTGCGTATTCAGCCGATGACTGCGTATTTTTAAGGCCGACTGCCAGAATACTGTGCCGTATCTCTGGCTTTTTGTTAGGCGATTTTTATGATGGAGGGCGTCATTTTTCTCATGTTCGACTTACTCCTATATACTTCCAGAAAATGTTAGATTTTTGTAGACTAGAGAGAGCCTACCCAACCATTTTTCTCACGGTAGACCTACATGCAAACAGAGACTAATGCAAACAAAGGGCGTCATATGAAATGCAAACAAAGGGCGTCATATGAAAGTCATGTCAAAGTCTTATCGCAGTCGCTGACAAAGAGGGACATATGGCAGTGACGAGGCCCTTTTCTTTGGCATATACTGCTGGCATTTTTTTAGGGTTTTGAAAGTGGGGGGGGGCTTCGCCCCCCCCTAGGGAGGGGGAAGTGGGGGGGCTTCCGAAAAGTGGGGGGGGCGAGCCAAAAGTAAAATATACCGAAATGTTTAGCGAAAAATTATCATTTTTAAGGTAAAAACGCAAAAAATCGCTGTTTTTAAGCTTAAAATGAGCTTATAAGTCCATAAATTAGCTAAAAATTGAGAAAATTTTTGAAAATTTGACCTCAAAAACCTAATTTTTTGACACTTTTGGGCGACCCCCAAAAAAGTGGGTGGGGGCTTGCCGAAAAGTGGGGGGGGGGCGAAAGTGGGGGGGGGGGGGGGGGCCGAAAACTGGGGGGGGGAACCGAAAAGTGGGTGGGGGCCCCCCCCACCCCCCCCACTAAAAAAATGCCAGTACTGTATATACGTCCAGAAAGTGTTTTTGATTTTTGTAGAATAGAGAAGCTAGCCAAGAGCAACTTTTCTTAGCGATTCGGTGACTAAAATTTCTGTATATATATTCTTTCTCTTTCTGCCGCTAGAAAAAAACGTGCGAACAAACTCAAAATGGAAACTAGCGTCATTGTGTCAAAAATACTTATCTAGACAACTTGAACCTTCATTTTCGGTCTATATGTCCATTTTCCTTTTATTCTGGAGATTTATTGAATTGGAATGACGAAAATCCAGTCTGAAGGTCCCAGTCAATTTCCCTATTTATAATACGTACATATATTATATATATTTATACAGGGTATTTTTTACAGGGGGGGGGCGGGGGCCCCCCCTGAAATTGACCTTCCCCCCCCCCGAAAATGCCTTCCCCCCGAAATCGCCCCCTCCCGGATTTTTGCTCCCCCCCCGGGATTTTTTGGAGGCCCAAATTTTTGCCAAAAATAGGCCAATTTTCAAAAATTTTCCGGCTTCCGGAGATTTTTTCGTAAAAATAGCTATCTTTAGCTTAAATCCTGGTATTTTTGCGAACTTTGTGGGTTGCACCATGCAAAATTCGCCAAAAATTACCATTTTTTGGCTCTTTTTTGCAAAAAATTCTTCCCCCCCCCCCGAAAATTTCTTCCCCCCCCCCCGGAAAAAAATCCCTAAAAAATACCCTGATATGTATATGTATATATATATATATATATATATATATATACTTATATATATATATATATATATATATATTAGAGATGCACCGGGGCCGCCACTACCGGGGCCGGGGCCGGGACCTCATCGTGGCCCCGGCCAGGGCCGGGGCCGGGGCCGGGGCCTAGAAATTGGGGGTCCAAATCGAAAATTTTCAAAAATTTTCTTAAAAATTTAAATTTTGCAATAATGTTTGATATACAAACGTTACTATCGTTATTTTCATTCATAGCAGCGCGAAAACAAACGATTTGTAACACTTTTTGACTTTCGAAAATTCAAAATTTTGGTCAAAAACTGTCAAAAATTTACAAAATTTTGATAATTTTTGGCCCCGGTCGGTACCGGGGCCTGACCACCGGGGCCGGGGCCGGGGCCGGGGCCGGGCCCCGGTGCCGGGGCCGGGGCCGGGGCCAGGCCCCGGTGCATCCCTAATATATATTATATATATGCATCTCTTTTGTTTGAATTTAGTTTCTTTCCAGATTTTCAATTTTTCTAAATTAACCTCTTGAAATTTCATCATCATTTTGTATGATGACTAGTGACGAGCACTACTGGATATCCGGATATCCGTGTACATTTCAGACAAAGTAATGAAAAACTGACAAATTTTTGTTAAAAATTTCAAAAATGTTCAAATATTTTTATAACTTTCTCTTAAAATATTTTTGAATCCAAGTTTTGTGGCTTGGTTATATGATAGAAGATAGAAATTCACAGCGTACCGAAAATTGACAGAAAAGTTGAAATTCTCACTGAAAAGTTTTCTAGAAATTGAGTTTGGAATAGGCGGATAACCGGATATCCATTAACGCAAATAGGCGGATAACCGGATATCCATTAACGCAAATAGGCGGATATCCGGATATGAAAGAATATCCGGTGCCCATCATTAATGAAGACTTCCCAGGCTGCTTGCTTTACCTAGGCAAATCTCTGGCATCCGGTGATGTTGAACGGAATATCTTTTTCTGGAAACTCTCTGAGTCCACCACCGTTGCACCAGACATTTTTGGAGACGATGACGATATACCGAATAAGGAAGTCTGGCTACCGGACAAGAAGAAGGTTCACATGTAGGTTTCAGTTATCTTGCGTGACATTAACCTTTGTGTACGTATGTATATAGTCCAACGGTTGCGTTTTTAGTTGCATACAACCGCAGTTGCAGTTTCAAAACTGGAGTAGCATTCGTTTTGTGTATTTTTTAATTTTGCTGTCTACATTTTTGTTCAGACTGTAACCAAAGTTTTAATCTAAAATTAAGGAACATGCAATTGACCCTCTCAACCACCCTTCCCCCTAACTGTACCCACTGCCACAACGATGTGCCAGATACGGTTGAACGAATACTGCTCACGTGCACGGCATTAACCATTCACAGAGCGACCCTGCTGGGCCCATCTCCTGACTCCTGACCGAACCTGCCTCAGGGAAGAGCCAGAGTCAATTCTTCGCTTCCTTGGTAGCAGTGGGCTGATTGGAGCCCACCGAGTGAGTGTAGGACTGATCGACCACCCATCACGACGACGAAGAAACTAAAGTTTTCTCATTATTCTGGCTGCTGCAGCCTTATTATTTCCTTTGTGTATAATTACAGAACTCATGTGCTCGTCTGCTTCCTTTCCCCGCTCGAATTTGCATATTTCAGACGCCATTTCGATGAAGTCTTTGATCTGTGCTGGTCACCAGATTCTAAAATATTGGCTTCAGTTTCTGTTGACCGTTCTGTGATTATAACTGATGTGATTAATGGTTGGTTTCAATTCGAGTTTTATCGACCGGAGTCTCCAGATCGGTTCTGGCGATATTCGTGCTGCCGCACCGAACTGTATTCCATAGACTTGGAATATTCACAAATTGAATATTGAACCTTCTGAGCGATTTTTAGGAAAATCCATTTTTGGTATGATAACACCCAGGGGCGGATCCGGGGGTTGCAATTCGAAGGTAGGAAACACACTAAGGAGAAAAATACGGGAAAGGGCAAAAAGCTAAAAAATTTCGCGCCGTCGGCGCGAATTTTCTGGTTTTTTTACAGCATATTCATTGCATTTATGCTGAAAAGCTTGAAGTGCATCCAATTCTTCGGAGAAAATGACTATTTTTGCCTAAAAATGTGTACATAATATTTTAAAACATTTTCTTAGTTCTTCAAAATGCAAAGAATTAAATCTCCGAAGGGACAGATTGTATTGCAAAAACAAAAAATTTCTGCTTCTGGGGGCGCTCCACCCCCCACACCAGACCCCCCCTCCCGGTGTGGAAATTTTACCGCCACCCCGTCACAAAATCCTTTTTCCGCCCTTGAATACACCCATTTATTTCGAAGAAGGGTGTGATTCCTTAGGTGGACACCCAACTAACTACAATAAATGAAGGTTTGCAGTCGAAACATGTGATGAGGGCTTTATGAATTTTCGTAGTTTTGCAGAGTTACAAACATGGGAAAATGAAACTCCGCCTGTGACCTAGCGCCAGAGATCATGAATGAATAGGCTGTCTATTTTTTCTACATTTTACCTGATGTATTCAGTTTGTTGGTAATTTGTCCTTGGTGTTATTCAATTTTTACGTTGCTTTGCTATTTTAATATTTTTAGGCTTTCAGTTGTATAATTTGGGCGACTTCAAGCGATGCTACGCACAGGGTGTTGCATGGGACCCTACAGGAAAATACTTGGCTTGCGTCGGCGCTGATAGGTTTGTTTATGCAAGTTGAAATTATAGTAGGTATATATACATGTGTAGTAGATAATTAATGTTTGGCTCGCTTTACTCCTTATGCACTTTCTTTGCTTCTTCTTCTTCTTCGTGTTCCTGGGCCATCGTGAATGAATTCAATGTGGTTGAAGCAGACCTAGTCCGTCAGATCCGCCCCACATCCCTCAGGAAGGCAAGCACCCTGGGGGGTCCGTGAGACAAAATATCCAACCTCGGCCTGGGGCCAATTTCATAAAAATGTTCTCGAGTCTAGTAGCTAAACTACGCTGGAAGTTTTCGAGATCCGCAAGCCGCATCGAAAGTCACGCTGAAAAAGTTCTCGAGTTCTCGAGTCAAGTTCTCTGGTCGACTTCGACCAGAGAAAATGTCGCCAACTTGAGACTTACTCGAGAATTTTTTGAAAATCTAAATTTGTAAATTTTTTCTTCCTCTTTCAATAACTTCTGTAATTGACTGAATAAATCACCATAAAATTTCCCGTAGATACTTTTGTATATGATTTTTTAATAGAGAAGAAGCTGTTGTCACTGAAAACAGACTACTCGAGAACTTGAGAACTCGAGAACTCGAGACGGTTTTTTATGAAACTGGCCCCTGGTCTCCGATGCTGGGTGAGGTTGGCTTCTGCAGAACTGTGTACAGGGCCTTTCCCGGAGTATGTAGATGTTGTCCGTGTCTTTCGCCTTCCAGAGACGGTTGTATTCTTGTTTGATGGATTTTGGCTTTGGCTGAGGTGAAATCGATCTCCACATGCGTCTGATCCAGGTATGCAGCCGATTTAGCTAGCTCGTCAGCAGCTTCATTGCCCTCTACTCTAACATGGCTTGGACTCCACTGAAAGTTACATGGGTTCCGTTGTCACTTAACTGGCACAGTTCTTGCCAGATGGCTACTGCGGAAGGACTGGTACTGGCCTGAGGGCCAGACTTGAGTCCTTGTAGAAGGGAGATCGATTCAGTGCAGACTCTGACTTTTCGCTTCGGCCTCCCAGAGCAGGAATTGACCAATTTGAGAGTTTCTCTGGCAGCCAACTGTTCAGTGCCGTAGCTGGAGCACAGTGCACCAGCTGGCACCTTTATCCTTTCCAAGATAGTTCCTTCTCCGTCCGTAATAAACACACCAGAGCCATCCTTCCTGGACTTCATCACTGCCCTTTCCGTCCACAGATTGATATCAGACGCTGGCAGGTGGGAGAGGGTTTCTTCAGCCATTCTCTTCAACACTGATTTCTCTATATCCTGCTTCCGACCAGGACAATCATCTGCTCCCGCGAGATCAGTATTTATGGTGAGTAGGGTAGGGATCCTCCAAGGGGGGACTTTGAGAAAGACGCAGAGATTCCCTAGGCAGTCCAGACAGGCCGGCAGCTTCTGACAGCTTGGACCCTTCTTCACACCAGGAATGTTGACTGCTAAGCCGCTGCCTGACCTCCAGTAGGCTCATCCGATTCCTTGGATTCGACTGAGGCAGCCTTACTGATTTCTCGTACCCAATGGCGGTGGGTTCCCTTGCTCGAAGTGAGATGAGAGGGAGGTTGGCTTCAATTCGAGCATACAGGTGGCTTGGGTGCCAGGCAGGCATTCGCTGGGTTTATTTTAGGCAAAAATAAGTAGGGGGGAGGTCGAAAAGCGGGGGGAATAAAACGGGCCAAAAATGCTAAAAATGCTGTAGAAATAGCCTGTTCCACATACACTGCTATAACTATGCTTAAAAGTGTTCAAAAATCAAGTTTTAGTACCAAAAAGGAAGTGGAAAATTTGAAAATGTTGACCAAAAATCCTAAAAATTTGGCAATTTCTGGGCAGCTTAGGGTGAGTGGGGGGGAAGCCCGAAACGTGGGGTCGAGTGGGGGGAGGTGCTCGAGTGGAGGACCCAAAAAGTGGGGGGGGGCCCGCCAGTAAAGTAAACCCAGATCCGGTAAGGGTCGGGTCGGTAGGAGTGGAACGGTAGGGTGAGGAGTTGGGGGCTACCCCCGCTGGCCTATAGGCGAGATCCCAGCCCAGCTGGTCCTGCAATGGGTGCTGGGAGGTGCCTGGGTGTCGAGGGTTGGGAAGTCGCAGATGAGTTCTGGCATGATGTACAGATCCAATCTGGAGGATAGTCGCGAAGCCGAGACATACCAGAGCACGGCTTGAGTATAACGTTCTATGATGCAATATTTTAAACACTTGACCTGTCTTGATTGTAACCGTATACGGTGTAATAGCTTTATGTGTTAACCTAGGATTGCTGTCGAAAGGTTAAACGTAAATCTATTTATCGTATATTGTTCACTATGCAATCCCTACCACATAATGTTGTAGTTTGCATTTTTATAGATTTTAGTTAGAATATGATGCACAAGTCACCAAGATTCTCCTAACGTAGACTCACTCTGGATAAAAACCACTTTGTTTGAGGTGAACCCATCCATAGCATCTAGTGCACTGTACACAGTTCTGTCTAGCGTTCCGGCCGCACATTGCACATGGCCAGAAATTGGGACATTGATTTTCTTCGGTGTCACCAGCTCGCAGTAGTAGGCAGGCGGCCCCACTATGCTGGGGCCAGTTTAGTTTCATAAAACTTTGTCGAGTCGTCGAGTCGAGTAGCTGATTTACGCTGGAAATGTCGGTGACTTGTGATCCTGAAACGCGAGTACTGTTGAAAAATAGCTGTTAGTTTTCGAGTCGAGTTCTCTAGTCAAATTTGACTCGAGAACTTTTCTATGTAAAAATTTTACTCGATAAATTTTTAGAAAATTTTAAAAGCTTAATATTTCTACCGTGGAACTACATAGTTCCACGTATTTGTATTCCATGTATTTTTACATTGTTCTACTAATTACACCGACCAGAAATTAAACTTCAGTGACTGCTGTTTAGCTTTTAATTGCAAAGGAATAATGTAATGCGAGTAAATGGCTACTCGACGACTCGCGGACTCGACAACTTTTATGAAACTGGCCCCTGGTCTATCAGGGCCGCTTCCCAAAAACCCGCCAGATTTCCCGCGCCCAAGAGAAGCCAGGGTTCCCAAAACCAGGGATATAGGCCCGGGTCCCACTGCATCGGTGGTGGGAGGGTCATATTAGGGATGCTAGGTAGTCGAAAACCATTTGTTGCCGCCACTAGGAGAGACCAATGCAGCGGTTTCTGCCCATCCGCCAACGGCAAGGAGCTTGTCAGGATAGACTTTCTCTGGCTCACCCGTCTAGATGGTTATGTGAGCCATAACCATATTCTTGATAGCTTTTAGCTTTTCGCCTATTTTTTGCTTCCGTATTACTTACCTATTACATTCCTTATTTTTAGCAACCTCAGTTTGAGTGGCGGGAGGCCCAAAAGCGGGGGTTGGGCGGCGTTGGAAGGAGGAGGGGGGGAAAGTCGAGTTAGTTGTATAACCACAAACCTGGGGGATTGATGTCCCACCCTCCCTAATAGAAAAAAGCCCTGCACTCTGATAATGTTTTTCACGTTTTCGGAGTGCTTTATGCTTGCTGAGTTGAAATTATTATGATAATGATATGTAAGTGGCGCAGCTCATTCGTATTCTTCCCATGTTCATTGTTTTAGATGTCTGCGATTGTACAATACTGCTAGTTTTGGGAAACCTCAAACTGTTAGTAAAGCTTTGGTGCCTAATCTAGCACAATCTGATAATCATGACAACAGAATTGATGTAATTTTGCCTTACTTTGGGGTATTTTGCTCGGGGGGGCTTCCCGAGGGCCCTTGGCCCGGGGGGGGGGGGGAGATTTTTTGCAAAAATGAGCTAAAAATTTGTATTCTTTGGCTTATTTTATTCGTAGAAAGGCAAAAAGTTCTCAAAATGCCAGGATTTAATCTAAAAATAGTCATTGTACGAAAAAATTTCCGGCGTAGCCGGTAAAGTTTTGAAAATTTGCCTATTTTGGCAAAAATTTGGGCCCCCAAAAAATTCCGGGGGGACGCAAAAATCGGGGGGGGGGGGGGGCGATTTCAGGGGAGGACAATTTCCGGGGTATTTCCTCCTCTGGGTTTTTATTTTGCATTTATGCTTAAGTCGCTGGTTTGGAGGTGGTTTGCAGCACTTTAGATCTGCACTGCGTTTGGGTATTCGAGTTGTATGTACCCGTATCTTTTCTTTGCGATTGTGGAAAAGTTTTTCAAAATTTCTACGTTTTCACATGTGTAAAAACTGCGAAGAATCGCTATAAACGACTAATTTTGAGAGTTTTTACGCTAATATATTTCTTTAAAAAACGATTTCGTTAAAAGTCCGACGAAGGCGGAAATATTCTCGAAATGTTAAGGTAAAAATGGTACAATTTGGCAAATTGTTGGGTTATGGGGGAGGGACGGACTTTTACCACCCACAAAACGTGGCCCCACCGTGCTGTGGGTGGAGACCCCATCCCCAGTTGGTCCGGTGCGTGTCAAAAATTAAAGTATTCAAAAGTGGTCTAGTTTGGTATCAAATGAAAGCCTTGGCGAGGCGAACAACTTTTGTCATTATACCACCCACAAAAAGTGGCCCCACCGTGCTGTGGGTGGGGGCTCCACCCCCCGTGGGTCCGGTGGGGTTCAAAAATGAAAGCCCTTGGCGAGGCGAATAACTTATCAGTATACCACCCACAAAAAGTAGCCCCACCGTACTCTGGGTTGGTGCCCCACCACTTAGACTACCTTGGACCACCATAACATGGTGAGTCTGGAGGTGTAAGTTCCGATAACTTTTCATTGAGCACCAAACGCCTTAAGCCGACGTTTATAGCAGATTTGGCACAGTTTTAATGTTGTTCTTTAGTACACTATAAAATTGCTGAGGACTTCTGGGCTTTTTCTAGGCGAAAAAAGTGAGGGTGGGGAAATGGGGGGGGGAGGGACCCCCCCCCCCCACTAGTGGGGGGAGGGAGCCCCCCCACTAGTGGGGGGGAATCCAATGTGGTCTAAAATTGGCAAAAATGCAGTAAACATAGCATGTTTTCTACATATATTGCTATAACTATGCTAAAAAGTGCTCAAAAAGTGAGTTTGAGTACCAAAATAGACGATTTTTCAGAAAAGTTTGACCAGAAGTCAGAGGGTGGTTTTGGGGTGGTTGTCTTATAGCTGGCGCCCTGGCTTCACCAGATAAGCTATATAACCCAAACTGATATATTATATTACTAAGGTTCTACTTGTTATGCGCCAAATTTGGCTCGAAACGGTCGAAGTACCTAGGAGATCTGGCACTGGTTTTTTGGAACTTTGTCAGAGATTTTGGGAACCTGACTATACGTAAATAATCCTCATTTGGTCGGGTTGAACTGCGGCAAGCAACGAGAAGATATCTAAGTGCTAAAGCTATATATTGGTTCAAGCAGGTAGCAAATAGAAGATCAGAGTCCTAAAATTATTCTTGAAATATAAATTTTTCGTATAAATTGATAAAATGCACTGGTTATAAAAAGCGTTTCTCGAAGAAAAGTTAGCTAAAATAAAAGTTCGATTAAAGCTCGAATTCGTAGCAGTAGAGTATTTATGCACTATAAACTAAACGTAGCGTGGATGGATATGCATAATGGTTTTCATTAGAAACCGCGAATATGGGTTGTTCGGCGAATCTGTACCCATATTAATTCGTCACAAGACCCATATTAAGCATTTTAAGGACTAGTCCTCGCTTGATTTTTTGCAACCTCACCATCACCCATATTACTTTTTTCATGCTCCAGCGGAGCATTTTTATTTCTTGTATTTATATATGACAGGCTTTTTGTAAAACACGCAGATGTCGCGATTGGCTTTAAAATCGACCCTCCCCGTTTTCCTTCATTTTCATATATGTTGTATCCATTATTGGTCAAAGTATCACTGCGCAATCCGTTTCTCCAAATTCCCTCGTATGCGTGAGAAAATGACCTTCAAAGTTTCAATTTCAGCTCATTTCGAAGCAATCCGGAACGATCAACTTTGAAGCATCCTAACTGACGCTTGGATTGGTCGATTGGGCTGAAACTTTGTATGCATATTAGCTAATATAAGTACTAATAGTATGGCTAATTTGAACCAAAACGGTTAACTACAGCTCGTGTTTTGATCAAAAACGTGTTTCTGGACGGGGTCGTCACAACCCATTTTCACGGTTTTTCGGCTGTAGCCAAAAACCTAGGTTAGGGAAACGGCTGATTTTTATGGTAGTTGTAGGCTCATATTGGGGACACATGCTCTGTAAATTTCAGCCAAATCGGTTTGGGCTTTTGAAGTCAAATTGGCACCAGAAGAGGCGTCGGCCACTTTTCGCGAGTCGATATATTTCTCATTATTTTACGTCCACAGCTTGATAGGAACAGAATAACCGTATACCCTTCCATCAGTTAATCACTCTAAGCAGTAGAAAGAGGTGTGTCATAAATAGTTTTATTCGGTTAAGGTACTAGTTGGCAAAGCTTTGAATTTTGAAGTCCACGTCCAAACCAGGCTTGGCCAAACGAGCGCTAGCGAGAAATGCATGCATTTTTGGGACTTGTGTCAAGAAGAAAAGTTGTTCAGCTTGTCAAAAGCTTTCGAATGAGCTAAAATTTGTACTGTTTAGTTTCGAACAACTTTAATTTTCACGATTTTGTATATACTGTGTGCTCAAAAATTACGAAATTTTGAAGTTGTTCGAAACAGTACAAATTTTAGCTCATCCGAAAGCTTTTGACAAGCTGAACAACTTTTCTTCTTGACACAAGTTCCAAAAATGCATGCATTGGAATGAAACAATTTTTGGCGCACCTCGGTCAACTGCTTAGAGTGATTAACTGATGGAAGGGTATACGGTTATTCTGTTCCTATCAAGCTGGGCGTAAAATAATGAGAAATTTGGCGATTCCCGAAAAGCGTCCGACGCCTTTTCTGGTGCCAATTTTCCTTCAAAAGCCCTAACCGATTTGGCTGAAATTTACAGAGCGTGTGGCCCCAATATGAGCCTACAACTACCATAAAAAATCAGCCGTTTCCCTAACCTAGGTTTTCGGCTACACCCGAAAAACCGTGAAAATGATGGTTGTGACGACCCCGTCCTGAAACCCGGTTTTCATCAAAACACGAGCTGTAGTTAACCGTTTTGGTTAAAAAGCGCCATACTATTAGTACTTATATTAGCTAATATGCATGCAAAGTTTCAGCCCAATCGAGCAATCCAAGCGTCAGTTAGGATGCTTCAAAGTTGATCGATCCAGATTGCTTCAAAATGAGCTGAAATTTTGAAGGCCATTTTCTCACGCATACAAGGGGATTTGGAGAAACGGATTGCGCAGTGATACTTTGACCAATAATGGATACAACATATGTGAAAATGAAGGAAATCGGAGAGGGCCGATTTTAAAACCAATCGCGGCCTATGACATAATCTACGATCCTTAGAAAAAGCTAGTCATATACTCATTAATTGCAGTTTTTCTTGTAGCTTTTGTCGTCTCGCCTATTCCATGACGAGGGCACTATTTTAACTTTCTTCCGACGTCTTTCATTCAGTCCGGATGGTAATCTATTGGCTGTTCCCAGTAAGATTTGTGATCCTTTGTGATCCCTGTATGATTTGGAATGCTTCTTGATTAGATTAACATATAAAATCTATTTTATTTTGGAGTCCGTTTGTTTGGCTGCTTTGTTTCAGTTAACAAACATTGCTTCAAACTGCAAATCTTTTAAGTGTGGGTTTGTTTCGCACCCAGGATTTTGGAAATGGCTAAAGTTGTATTTTAAATTGGATAGAATGAATTAAATGGGGGGAGGGTGGCCTCGTTTAATTTTTTCTATTTCGTTCATTTTTATACATTTTCCCAGTTTTCAGGCGCGGCCCCGCCGGGACAACGATGAGGCCCCGGTAGCGGCGGTCCAGCTATGTATCCTGGAGCTGTGATCATTATCGTCCTCATCATTATAATTTGGTTGAGTAAAATTAGGCGTCAAAAACGTGTTGTTAATGCTTCTTTTGCTTTTTCATGCGTTTTATGTTTGATTTTAGTGGGATGTATCGAACACAAAGAGCGAAAGATAAATGTAACACACCTGTTTCCGCGTCGTAATTGGACATCGTATGTTAAAGAGTAGTGTTAATTTTAGTTTTTCTATTATAAGGGATGTAGTGTGCCTAGGCGCCTGCTTTTCCTTGACCATGCTAGTCTTGGTAGTTTTTGCTATGAAACTTAGCTTTCCAACAAAGGTATGCATTTATCCATTTAACAGTAGAGATGCACCGTGGCAGCAATTAGTGGGTCCAAACTGTGTTTTATTTTTCGTCCGAACTTTTTGCGGTCCGTGGCGCAGTGACTCAAAATTTTTTGCGTAATTAGGAAAAAAATTGCGCCACACCTGTTTTATTTCTTAATAACTATTTCCGAGCTATTTTTAAATTAATTTACCGTTTTAACAAATCTATTTATCATTTTATCATTTTGGAACCTCCGAAAAATTTACATGACTCGTCGCATGTATTGCACATATATATAGAGGTCGAGGAACAAAAACCAACCGCCAAAAGAAGGTAAGAAACCAACCCCGCCAAAACCCAAGTTTGAGTTATAAGGAAGAGCTAGGGGCCTGAAATTTTTGCAAGTTGGCACGACCCATAACTACCATACCAAATTAGAGCTAAATCAAACAACTTTTTGCATTTTTGACATTTTGAAAAATTTTGCATTTTCGACAGCCCAAAAATTCAAAATTTATATATACCTATTTTTGAAGTCTTGTGGAAAATTTTCCACAGCAGTTACGCAATTCCTTTTGATAGTTTCTATGAGAGTAACGTCTGCTTGTTCCAATTCTTGGTAAGCTGTCAATAGAATTTCAAAAAATGGAAAAATAAAACCAAGGGGTGGGGAAAAACCGATTTTTGTTTTTGTCGCTGAACTCCCAAAAATGGTTCTGAATTGCTGAAAAGGTGTCCATAATATAGCAAGTTTAAAACGCTCTTTCACGTGAACAGCTCAAAATTGCGTTCGAACACGACAATTTTTTTGTTAGGTCGAGAAAACCTCATTTTAGCGGATCGGCTGTTGGGCTGACCTAGCCTGACCAAAAACCACGCTAGGACAAAATAAACCCGCGAAAGAGAACAAAACAATATTTATTTTATTTCATCAAATTTCGAAAGATTTAAAACTTTTTGTATTTTACCATTGAAACTGGCGAATTTGATGAAACCTATCCGGTTGATGCTGCAAATTTTGATCGTTTTTTCACCTATTATACGGAACATCGGGAAAATTAAGATGTGAACTCAGCGAGGCCGAATTTATATATTTATTACATGCATAAAATCGCTATTATGAGCTATATACCCTGTCCGCAGCATTGGGTTGGTTTTTCCCATCGGTTGGTTTTCCCCCGATATTGCTTTTTACCCCGGGTAGCAAAACATAGCTGATACAACTCGATGCTTTAATACCATATCAACAACTTAAAGCTACGTATAATAATAGGAATTAAATTGCCGAGTAAAGTATATATATGTCACCGTAAAACTGTAGAATCAGGAATTCTGCAGAATTACTGAAATTTTCAGGAATTCTAGAATTCCTGAACATTTCAGTAAAACTTTAGAATTACGGCGAAACTTGACTTATTCTACAGTTTTCCTGATATTTTCAGGGATTCTGTAGAATTCCGTATTGTGTTGAGGAAAACTGTGGAACTACGGTTACACTTGAATTATTCAACAGTTTTCCTGAAATTCTGAAACCTACTTTTCAATTTTCATTATCAAATTCAAATTTTCAATGCTCATACAGTTCCTGTTTTTTAAATATAGTCAGCCAACCATTTACAATCATTTTACGATCACCCAAACATTAAAATTTGAAATCACCAATTATAAAAATGTTTTAAATTTTTCGAAATAACCAATTATAATAATGTTTTAAACTTTTCAACATTTTCTACATTTTCTAACTTTTACAAGCAATCAACCAATCATTATTTCACATCTCAATGCAAACAAAACTGTTTTTTTAAGTTTTTAGTTTGGTAACTCAAAACTTTTTATTATTGTTGTAACAAGTTAGAAAAAAGTAGGAACCTTCACCTAATGCTGAAAAATTTATAATTGGTTATTTCAAACTTTAATGATTGATTGTACAATGTTGGCTGACTGTAAAAAGTTGAATTTAACTTTAGTAAGTCAAATTTTCCGTGCTCATACAGTTCCTGTTTTTTTGAATTAACTTTTTATAGTCCGACAAGTTTTTACAATTATTTCACGATCAAAAAAACCTTAAAGTTTGAAATAACCAATTATATATTTAAATTTTTCAACATTAGGTGAAAAGTTAGTACTTTTCCTACTTTTTTCTAACTTTTTACAATCAATTGTATATACAACCATAATAAAGTTTTAAGTTACCAAACTAAAAACTTAAAAAACAGTTTTGTTTGCATTGAGATGTGAAATAATAAATTGTTGATTGCTTGTAAAAGTTAGAAAAAGAAGAACATTTGATCTGATGTTGAAAAATTTAAACCATTATTATAATTGGTTATTTCGAAAAATTTAAAACATTTCTATAATTGGTTATTTCAAATTTTAATGTTTGGTTGATAGTCTGTAGAATTCCGTATTTTGTTCAGGAAAACAATTGAATAATTCAAGCTTAACCGTAGTTCCACAGTTTTCCTGAACAAAATACGGAATTCTACAGAATCCCTGAAAATATCAGGAAAACTGTAGAATAAGTCAAGTTTCGCCGTAATTCTACAGTTTTACTGAAATGTTCAGGAATTCCGTAGAATTCCTGAAAATTTCAGTAATTCTGCAGAATTCCTGATTCTACAGTTTTACGGTGACATATACATAAAATGCGGGTCTGGCGGCGGCAGCCCCCAGCAAAAAATAGAAAATTTTTAAAGATTTTGGCTCCAAATCAGATTTTTCCAATCACATTTTTTTCAAAAATTTTTGCGTACTGTGCGTACCGTACGCAACGGCCCAAAAATTTTTGCGTATTTCAGAAAAAAATTGCGTAATTTCGCAGTTTGTGGCGCAAATAAAAAACCCAGCAAATGGAAAATTTTTGCATCTTTAAAACATTCCGATTCGGGTCCCCTCCGATTCGTATATAATTCCGAAACATCACTCTTCTGGGCTTTTTCTAGGCGAAAAAATTTGGGGGAGGGAGCCCCCCCCTAGTGGGGGGAACCAAAGTGGCCTAAAATTGCCAAGAATGCAGTAAAATTAGCCTGTTTTCTACATATACTGCTATAAATATGCTAAAAATGCTCAAAAATTGAGTTTGAGTACCAAAATCAACGATTTTTTCAAAACATTTTTGACCAAAAGTCCTTAAAATTAGACATTTTCTGGGCACCCTATAGTGAGTGGAGGGGGAACCCAAAAAGTGGGGGGCACACTAGAAAAGCCCAGCTCTTTACACTGTTATTGTTTCTGCTCAATTCAATGGTGGAAGGTAGCAATTGAATTCTTTAAGTATTTCTTCTCTAAGTATTGTTCAATCATAGGGATTGTGTGTGGCAGCGACGTTATACTGAAATTGTAAAATAGAAGTTTCCCAGAGTGAAAATGGGGCACCACTTACAAGTTTTCCCTGGGACACCTGTTACACAATGTGGAGCTGATGTCGATCTTCGTCACTCAATTAACGATGTAGCCATTAATCATCCTTAAATTGCCCCCGAGCGAAGGGCAGCCATCTGTAGAACCAGCTTATCAATTCTTAATCAGATGGCATGGCCTTAGATCAGCCTCAATTCGCTAAGACTGGTGCTGGATTATCTGTGACTGCATCAGGGTTCCGAAGATCAGTGTATATGGCTTTGGCCGTGCTCCAGGAATATGAAGAAGAAGGGTGAAAATGGCCGAATGACTGATTGAAACAAGTCTGAGCACAGGTGGTGTAGATTCCTGTGTCCATTACAGAGCTGTATTTTTCAGAAAAGTTTGCGAAAAAGCTGGTTTATCTGTTTTCCATTTCTAGTGTTTTTCCGCAATAGCTTCAGACTGCTTTTTGAGTTCCAGAAAACTAATTTTATCGAATTTAAGCTTTTATTAAGCCATTTTTAGTTGTAAATAATGAACTCAGATTATTTATATAGAATGTTTCAAAAACTTTCTAAGTTTTTCGGGACTTTTTCACCGCTCAACTTCCAAAAAATACCAACGACCAAAATTTTTACTCCGTCTTCAAAAAAGCTCACATCACTAAATTTTTTAAGTTTAAGTCTTGCAATAAAGATGCATTAATCGCCTAAGAAAGGGCGGACGTACTGAAATACATGTGTACCGCGATTCGCTCGAAGACGCGCTTTTTAGAAAACGCTGTTTTGGCCAAAATCAGGTAAAATATCGGCAATGTTTTGTCCAGAGTTTAGGCGATTTTAGCCCCAGTAGGGACAATTGTTAGGCTATTGGCTGTTAAATTTAGACCATGGTCTTAGCTTCTGCCTAAAAATAAGATCCAGTGCCAAAACAATATTTGTTTTGGCCAAAACAATGAAATATAAGAAATTGATTAGAGCTGATAATAATTTTTTCAAAGTAATTCAAGGTGGTAATTCCTTTTAGAGAAGCCAGCGTTGAACCATTATTACTAATTCAGTACTTGGATTTACTTGTACAACATTCTACTGCCACGAATTGCTTTAATCGAACTTTTATTTTAGCTAACTTTTCTGAGAAACGCTTTTATAATCAGTGCATTTTATCAATTTATATGAAAAATTTATATTTCAAGAATAATTTTAGGACTCTGATCTTCTATTTGCTACCTTGTTTAACCAATATATAAAATTTTTAGCATCAGATATCTTCCGTTATTTAAGCAGTCAAACCTGACCAAATGAGGGATTATTTACATGCATAGTCAGGTTCCTAAAAATCTGACAAAGTTCCAAAAAAACCAGTGCCAGATCTCCTAGGTAATTTCCCCTGACCGTTTCGAGCCAAATTTGGCGCATAACAAGTAGAACCTTAGTAATATAATATATCAGTTTGGGTTATATAGCTTATCTGGCAGCTTTCAGGGCGCCAGCTATAAGACAACCACCCCAAAACCACCCTCTGACTTCTGGTCAAACTTTTCTGGAAAATCGTTCATTTTGGTACTCAAACTCACTTTTTGAGCACTTTTTAGCATAGTCAGTAATATGGGGAAAACATGCTATGTTTACTGCATTTTTGCCAATTTTAAGACCAGCAATACGTAACTGAACGAAGTAC
>JASAND010021943.1:0-28959 GCA_030248195.1 Trissonchulus latispiculum
GGAAAATCCAGTATTTTTGATGCTCGGAGTATTTCAGGAGTCCAGTAGATATTACTGGAGAAACCAGTAAAAATTACTGGAAAATCCAGTATTTTTCGTGCTCGGGGTTTTTCAGGAGTCCAGTAGATATTACTGGAGAAACCAGTAAAAATTACTGGAAAATCCAGTATTTTTCGTGCTCGGGGTTTTTAAGGAGACCAGTAGATATTACTGGAGAAACTAGTAACAAGCAGGCCCCTAAAAGGGGCATTATTCCTTCCCGGTGTTAAGTGTTTGCTTTCGTGAATGTGAGCCGGTCCTTGGTGTATAGCGCAAAAGGTAATGCATAACGAACCGCAGGTCCGACTACACATTCTTTTGTCGCTGCGAAACTACATGGTGGCTGTTTTTAAGGTCCTTTGTTAATTGAAATCTGGAAAATCTCATAGCAAATTTGTACTAATTTCCTAATGGGGATGTGCTGTCCCTTCTTTATATAGCCTTCTTGCTGATACTAGAAACACAAACTACCTCTTGTGATGGTAAATAAGAGACCTCTTTGCAAATTACCACCGGACTTTACATGACATGCGGTTTCCACTTCGTTAAATTAAGATAAAAGTGGCAAGCTATGCAAATTTGAAAACATAACTCTTTGCATCGGGACAAAACAGAATAACGGTTGATAGTTAGCTAGATTTGGAAGTGGATCGCGGGTACCCGCGAGTCATGGGTACCCGCGGGTCGGCTTTCAGGTCAATGGGTACCCGCGGGTCAGAGCGGGTCAAGAATTATTTTGTTCACAGCCAATTTTACGCTAAATTTTGGGCTAATTTCATCAAAAAATTCTTATTTTAAAATAAATTTTCAATTTTTCTCTAACTTTTGGCTCTTTTATGTCTTCATACATTATAATATTACTTTCAAGATAAAATTATGTATTTATATTTTGTGTTGAATCCTCAGTCAAAAATATCTCACTAATATCTTCCTGACATAGTCATTGGCATAAATATTTTATTATCACGCAAAGTCTTTAATGCTTCTGCATTGATTAACCAACTGTTTGTGCGAAAACGATGTTGACAACTCACTACAACAGCATGCAAATCTATCTTTCCGTAAAGAACGTGAATTCAAAGCGTTCCATAAATACCGATTCTACTGAATTATCGAGGTCCCAACAATTTTGCGATAGCATAGCCTGCTCAGATCTAGTGAAAAAGAAAACAAAATCTGATGTAGTTTGCTTTTAATATTGCCAAATTTCTGTTTAAAAGTTCTAATTCTTCACTACATACGTGCTTAAAGTATAAATTTTGCTTATGCATGATATATTGTGCTTAAATATGCGAATATGTCCAAATTAAGAAGTGGGTCAAACTGGTCAACAAAATCTCAGTGGGTCGCGGGTCGCGGGTACCCGCGGGTCACGAAATTGCGAACCACTTCCAACTCTGAGTTGGCTGTTGGCAATAAAAGTACAGAGTAACTACTGTAAGAATATCACAAGTGTGAGCCTCTTCTAGTTCATCTATATACTGCCGAGCTAAAAATTTCAGTTTTATCTAATTTCATGCTTTCTATCAAACTTTGTAAACGTAGATGTTCAGTAAAAAAATTTAACTGAAATATTTAGTTTGAAGAAATAGTACGTCAAATTTATCTGTTAGTCGTCTGGAGCCCAACATTATGCAAAACAACGTTATGATTGTCCTTCGGCTCGTCGCTAGAAATAACACAATTTACCTCAATACGATACTGTCAAATAGGTTTCGCCTCCTCTATCAAAGCAAAGATGTGATTAGATCGTAATTGACTGAAGGAAGCTGCAGCACTGATCATAGACAGACACCTAGGTAAATGATTATTCAAAATTACATGCAAACCTAATTTGCATATTCTGCTGTCTCCAAAAATGCCGTAAGCTAGGCCCTGTGTTAAAGATAGGACTTAAAGCTGCAGGCTTTCCATTACAACACTTAAAACAACAATTTCCGTGACAATGATTCCGTCTCCAGACGGAATAAAAATTACTGGAAAATCCAGTAGTTTCATCCCCCAAATATTTTTGGGGGTCCAGTATATAATACTGGATTATCTTGTTAAAACTACTGGACAATCCAGTACAAAAGTACTCGATACGCTGATGCTGCAATGAGAGTATATAAGGGGATAAACGAACAAGTTTTCAGCGATCAGATTTTGGGCAAGTCATTTGTCCTGGTCCCTGCTTCTGTATCACCAGAAGTTAAGGGGCTCATTTTTGTAGCCGTTGTGCACCTGCGTGGGTGCTGACGGCGGGGATGGCAACGCGGGGGATTTTCCAATGTTGGGAAAATCGCCCATTATGAATGGAGTGAAGTTTGAAACGCATACAATTTAGTTCAGAGAAAATGTGTCCTTTCTAAAAATTCAGTATTTTTCATAGGTGTTCAGACTACATACATTAGGAGTCTAGTAGATATTACTGGAAAAACCGGTGGAAATTAATGGAAAATCAAGTATTTTCGGTGCTCGGAGCATTTTAGAAGTCTAGTAGATATTACTGGAGAAACCAGTAGAAATTACTGGAAAATCCAGTATTTTGGGTACGCAGACTGTATTAGGAGTCTAGTAGAAACCACTGGAGAAAGTAGTAAAAACTACTGGAAAATCCAGTATTTTTGGTGCTCAGACTATTTTAGGAGATTGGTAGAATCTACTACTGAGTCCAGTAGAAATTACTGGAAAATCCAGTATTTTTGCCCCCCAAAATTTTTGGGGGGTCCAGTATATAATACTAAATATCTAGTAGAAACTACTGGAAATTCCAGTAGTTAGTATGTCAAAGCAGTAAAGTGTTCTACATAGATTATCTAGTAAAGTTTACTAGCTATTTCCAGTAGTTTTTAAAATACTGGACTACTTTAGTAGGAAAATACTAATCGTTCCGCTATGTCTTTATCGCACTGGAGCACTTTAGTAGGAAATTACTAAGATTCCAGTACTTTCTACTGGAACATTTCTAAGAGTGATGTACGTATGTATATATAATATATAATTAACACAATATAATAGTAATTATGTAAATTACTCATCATTATGACTTTTATTTCACTGATTGTTGTGAGATCATCTACAGATTTGTTAATTTTTAATAGCTTTTTGTAATATAATATATATATATATATATTTCACACAAAAAAACGCAGCGTTGATGTGATCGATACTGGGAAAATTTCTTCGGTGTTCTTTTTGAAGAGTTGGGTGAAAACTAACATCATTCTTGTAAATTAAACTCACACTGAGCGAATTAAAATTAATTGCTTTCAACTCTTAACCCACTGTGCCAAAACAATTAAGTTAATTTCAGCTCGTTTCGTTTAACGCGCTGTGCGACATGGCCGTTAGTCGTCTGAATTGATCTTTAACTTTCCATTCAGCACTTTTATCTATATTGATTACTTCTTAGAGCAATGTTACTCGGTCAGTATACAGTACAGTTGTTTCCAGACTTCGTGTTGTTTGTTGAGATATAAGATGGAAGACAACAATTTCTGGACGTTTTTCTTGCATGTAGGATTCTGGGGAGCGTGAATATCTCAAGTAGCTGCTGCGTGTTCGGCTTAACACTTGTAGACTTTTGTCTATTGTGAAAATAACATCGCTCTCTCCCTGGGTGTTAACTTGTTTTGAGCCTTCTACCTGCTTCAAGTACCTCCTCCTCCTCCATCAAACTCTGTGTTAAGTGAGATACGTACGTACATCACCCTAACTTCTCCTTACTACTTCTTTGCCCTATCTTCTTGAAACTTTTTTCCTTGTTTATCAGAAACGTTTTTGCTTGCTAGGCTATATGTACCTCCTGTTTTATTTATTGATAGTGGCATATTAGTTTAATTTGTGCACAGGATATGTATGTACGTGTTAGTTAACTGTCCGATTTGAGGCTTGAAGTACACAATAACGTTCTTTGCAGCATTACAATTACTGAATTAATTTATAACTTTTAACTGTGTCTATTGCTTAGGTTAAATTAATAAACTGATTTATGATGTTCTGTGTGTTTTTATTTATTTTTATTCGTTGTAGAATGCTAGCATGACGTCTCTAGCAGCCACGACGCCTCCATTAACGACACTGCAAGGATCTGTTACTACTGCCAATAATTCTTCTGCTGTCATTTTTCAACCGACCTCTGCTGTTTCCAAAAGTATGAGCTACAACGAACTTAGCGGGATCGCCGATCGACAGAAAAGTCAAATTCAGAGGAATTCCACCGCCATCTCGCAGCGCGAATCCAATCTCCAGTCACTTCGGCGCAGTGAGGGTGGAGGTCTGTATAATGACTCTTGCAATTAATTGATATTTCATGGGCGGAGCGATATGTGAATGTAGATACATATCTCTTAGATAGATCTGATTGAGGTGATATTTCGATGGTATTCCTCTAAGCAGAACAGTATAACTATGTAAACCCTAACACCGAAATTGGACCATTACGCAAAGACAGTAGCAAGCTCACAGGGCGTCTAGCTCCACAAGTCGTTCTCTTAGCGTTGCCCTTTTACATTGTTTCTCTTGCTTCCTTTAATGTAATATATTTAGAATTTCGCGAGTTTTTTGTAAAACTGTTTGTAATAACCTTGTGGTCTGTATTTACAGTTAACATATTTGTGTAATCTTGTTTCAGTTGCTTATCAAGTCCTAACGGAGCGACTGCGAACTCTTCGTGAACGGGTCAGCTCCGATGGACAGAGCCTGGATCGAATGAAACAGATGCGCAGTCAGGTGGATGAGGAAAAGTTCGCTTCCAAGGATCAAGGTACAGATTCAGATTCAATAAGTCTTCGTGCGTGTTAGGGGACTGTTTCCCGTTGGAGATCAAACAATTCCGCCATACTTAAGTTAATGAGAAGATTTGAGCAAATTCCAGTCCCGTCAAAATTTGTCGTGTTTTCTTTTTTGAAGCTTTTATCCTTTCTCTGATACGCTGTTGCCTTAGGCAAATAGAAAAGTTGGGCGAAGGCTCCAAAATAAAAATTTTCAGATTATAAAATTTGTGTATCACTTTCGCCACCAGCATTTCATAATCCAATTCTTTCTAATTCCGCCATTTTATGTGCAGTATACAATGCGATATTGATCTATGAGCCCTGAGAGAAAATGGCTGAAAGCTAAAATTGAAAGTTGAGAATTTTGTTGCACGCTTGAATTATTTCAAAATTCTTGTCTTCACCACAGCTCCTGCAGTGTGTACATGATCTCCGTAATGTTTCTACATTTGAAATTAAGAGCAACAGATTCTGCGCAACTTTACTTAATGTACATATCCTTAAACTTTAGTGCAGAAGTGCAGATTGGTTTCTAGCCAAAATTTCACACTGTTTTTGATTTCATGAAAAATTTCAGCAGTTCTGACCTACAGGGGCGCACTTGGGGAGGCACGGAGAGGCGGCCGCGCCCTCCCCCGGAAATCGGACGGAAAAATGTCTTATTCGGCGAGAAATTGACTTCATTTTTGCTTAATTTACCCTTAGTTTGCCGTTTAAAACCTTTCAGTAGCGACTTTTTCTAAGGACTTCATAACTTCGCGACTGCGACGCGAAATTTACTCACCTTATTTTTGCTTTTCAAACCTTATATTTTCACTAATTTGTAAACTTCTGGGCGACGCCTCCATACCCCCAATTTTTCTGAGATCCGCCTCCCGCGAAAAAAATTTCCCATGTGTGCCACTGCCTAGGAATGGTTTGAATTAGTCAGCGTATTGAATGTAAATTGTAGTCGCATCACAGGCGGGATAAACCGTTTTTAGAAACGTTTTGTCAGCAGTGACTTAAC
The DNA here is from genome assembly GCA_030248195.1 of Trissonchulus latispiculum. Taxonomy (NCBI): domain Eukaryota; kingdom Metazoa; phylum Nematoda; class Enoplea; order Enoplida; family Ironidae; genus Trissonchulus; species Trissonchulus latispiculum. The sequence continues at coordinate 5,806 of JASAND010021943.1, forward strand.
TTGCACTTACAGTTGTTGCATTGTAATTGCTGCGACTAGTTGTAACTGTACTCAAAGTGGTTCAGTAAGAAAGAACTTTGACCAAGTTCTTGAGAAACCCTTTTATGGCACCTTTTACTACGTTTGAGAGTGCGTTGTATATAGTTCAAAAGTCTAGTACACATTTATTTGTTACATGTTTTCAAAGAACTAGTTTTCAGCTAATGTTGACTTTTTTATCACTTCAGATAAAATACCAACGAAATCTTAGTTGTTCGAAATATACTACGTCCAAGTTGTGTGTATACTTTATACGTATATGTTATTTCTGTGTCTGTGTACACTACGTATAGTACACAAACTTTGTTCCCTTCCTACAAAGCGCGCTAAAAGTTTGTGTGTGTGCAGCCACCTTTTTTCTGGCTTATTTAATGGATTTTAAATACAGCTGAACTGCTGATTTTTGCACAATGAGGACGATTTTGTGAAAAGATTTTTCGCTTCATTTGCCTCCCTCCTTCTCAAATACTAACTTTTATTTCATTTCCTATTTAACTATTTAGTTTTTTCCTTCTTTCCTTTCGACCTCTTCTTTTCGTGATTATGTAGGCACAAGTGATGTTCGACTGACTTCCATCGAAAACAGTGATTCAAATATTTGGGAGGGTTTCACTGTGTGGCGACTTGAAGTCCCATTCGGTATAGTTGTAAACACAAGTTCCCTCCTTTTTTCTTTTGTAAACTACAGTGACTACAGTTTCTCATCACAGTTTGCGTTTCGTTTTCACTTCTGCATTCTCGGCGGACTGTCAGTCCCTCCCTGTCTTTTCATTTATATACTTCCTCTTCACCCTTCCACAAGCTTTAAGATAGAGTCACTTTAGGATTAAGCTTAAGCTCCTTAAAGATTTCACTAATGGGCGATCCTTGGGATTATGACTGTGATTGCTGCGAATTTGACCGAGGCGAGTTTTGTAATCAAAACGTGCATACTGAGCTTTATCGTGTATAAGTTTGTAACATTTAAAAATTGAAAACAGTCAATTTTAGCTTTAGTTGCTCATATAAAACGCATTTCAGATATTTCTTAATTTCGAAATTCAGTTTTTTCGGTCACGCTATCAGTTTCTGCAGTTTTCAATCGATAAAATATACCGTTGTTTTGAAATGTTCTGCTTTTCTTGTAAGGATTGAAATATATACATCAACAGGGTGATACTCCGGTAGGCGCACACCTTACAATTTTTCGCAATTGTCAGAAATGCTCTACTCCGGTAGGCGCACACCTTACAAAACTGAGGGCATTATGTAAAACGCTCTACTCCGGTAGGCGCACACCTTTCTAAACTGAAGGTTTACTGCAAAACACTCTACTCCGGGAGGCGCACACCTTACAAATAGTGATTTCTTGCGACCTTTTCGCGCGCGAGTTAAAAGAGTAGAGTTAAACACTTTTAACTCGTTTAACCCTGCGGGCGAGTTAAAATGAACTGTTTAACTTTTTTAACCCTGCGCGCGAAAAGGATCGAGTTAATTTTAACTCCTTTAACTCGTTTAACTCACTGCGCGAAAAGGCCCTTGGACTAGTGATGATATGTACTAAACTGATTGCAAACTAAAATTGCACAACTGTTACATAATAATTAATCACCGCAACATGATAAGCAGGTGTAGATGTAGTTGTCGGAACTTAATACAAAAGGAAAATATAACACAAATCTGTTGAAAAGGTAAGTTCCGCCGTTACAGGCCCAATTTTAGGAGACATTCTGTAATTAAGTGGACTATCTGGCGCTAGGAACATGCTATATAAGAGGAAACAAATTACATCTAGCCACAGTAGTAGCAACACTTTGCAATGGATGCTTTTCGCGATCCCACGTTGATAGAAATTACTACTATCTGTTCTGTCAATTAGAAAGGGCTGCTGAGAATGGCATTTTGCCTAACTTGCCTCCATACTCGTTCTTTGCTCAACCCGGGAGAGACGGAAAATCTAGGACGTTGAAGGTTAAGGAAGCTCTGCTAATTATGTATACATTCTCGAAGTAGAATATTTTTACTCAGATCAAGGAGTTGGTAGGTCACAGCAATGACTGCATATCTGACTGGTTAAATTTTCCCTTTCAAGGACTTTATTTCGGAAGTACATCGCCAATTTCCTGTCGTGTGAACTGACTTTAGTTTACATTGCTTGTTCATGTTTGTTAATACATGTTAAGGTATGTTATTGCATGTTACATATGTTTATGAATATGTTCAACTTGTAATTAAATAATACCTAATGACATTACTTCATATATAATTGTTTAATGTATAAGTAAGTGTTTGCGCCAGCAGTTTAGTACATGCATATTATCACTAGTACAAGAAATCACTATTTGTAAGGTGTGCGCCTCCCGGAGTAGAGCGTTTTGCAGTAAACCTTCAGTTTAGTAAGGTGTGCGCCTACCGGAGTAGAGCGTTTTACAGTATGCCCTCAGTTTTGTAAGGTGTGCGCCTACCGGAGTAGAGCATTTCTGACAATTGCGAAAAATTGTAAGGTGTGCGCCTACCGGAGTATCACCCATCAACAGTTAGTAGAAAGATATAGTCATCTTGATATAGGCATTTTTATTTTGAAGATAACCATTTTTCAGAATCGGAGCTGGACACAGTGAAACGATTGTTTTCACAGAAAGAAATGGAATTGGCCAGAGCTGTGGCGCGCGTTGACGAACTGAAGCGACAACTGGACGAGCTGCGTCAGCGAACTGGCAAGATTAAATTTCAGCCGACGCTTGCGGAACTGGATCATTTGAGGAAGGAAATTAAAGTAAGCATTTGCTTGAATTGTTAAATTTGAATTTAAAGTTTAATTTTTAAATTTAAATTATTTACATTCTAAGACGGTTGTAGTCAGACTTATTTGTTTTGTTGTGGTCTTATTTGTTTTTTCAACCCAGTATGTGTCTTGCCTGGCAACCGACTCTACGTTACAGTTGATTATGAATTGAGAGGAAAGAGTGGTTTTGGGTAGATTCATTCACTTGCCCATGCGTTTGCTTGTCATTCAAATTTGTTATCAACGATGATCAAAAGCCTCTATATTTGTGTAGATTTGTGTTATTGTTGTAGGTTCGTCATACCAGGAACGCCGAACATCGCGATCAGATCGCCCGTCAGCGCAGCTTTCTGGTTCAGCGTCGCCAGGAAGCGGATCAGCTGGATCACCGACTGGATCAGTTCTCCTCCAGAATGCCCCGATCCACTACGGCGCCGACCTACTCAACCTCCTGTCCAGCTGAGCGATATCATTCTCCCGTCTCGGCCGGGTTCACCGATCGTCCTCGGGCAACCGTTGAACCATTCCGGGTCAATGCGGCGGCGGCGGCTCCTTCCAAAGTCACCATTTCATCGACTCAGGAGGACTGTGGAAAGTTCGACCCCGCTCAGTCTGGTAGCCTCTATGAGACTCATTTTGGTCTTGGCGCTCATCCTGAGGTCAATCCGGCCCTCATGAATACCAAAGGCTATGCCACTGCCCTGCAGACATTTCAAGATGCCATGTGTGCTGCTGAAATGGGCAGCAGTAAGCCTGTCGCTGCTAACAGTGGTCAGCTGCCGCCCGTCTCATCTGCAACCAGCATTTCTGCCCTTGGACCCCGGCCGTTTGCCCGCCACCCGCTGCGGCCTGTGGGCAGTTATGGTCCAGTGGCCAGCTTTGCCCAGTCTATAGTCACTACAACGGTAGCCAGTAGCACTCCGACGTCATCTCTGATGACTGGTGCTGGCCTGAGCATCACTTCTTCAACCATTTCTTCCCTTTCCTCTGCTCATCCCCCTACGGCCCCCTCTGGCCAGTACAATACCGTGATCTCTGTCTGTGACTCTCCGCCTGTACTCCGCAGCGGCAGCAGCAGTACAGCCACAACGGATGACTCTGACTCTCAGGCTTCCACCGTTCGTCTACAGTCTCAGCTCCCGGCCTCCCCTCTTCCCCAACGTCCTACTACACAGTTATCCTCTACCGTAGCCCCGTCATCGCTAACGGGCACATCAGGTTCCAGCCCTTCTCTGCCGGCCCAGACAACCTTGGATGGCGGAGGCGGCGATCGAAACAGTACCAGCTCAACGGCCAGTGCCAGCTCAGTGGAGCCTGGTGGCGGTGGGAAGTCTTCCTCCTCGGATCAGGACAGTTCCGGGTCGGGCAAGGTTCGTGTCAGCATCAGCCGGCGGATTCAGATGCCGGATGCCTCACTGTTCGAGGACACTCCGCCGCCGGATTTGATCCCGGCCGGCGAACGAGAACTGTTCAAGGCGGCTGCGGCCACCAATTCTTCTTCGTCTGCATCCAGTCCCTCTAATCAGCCGGGCAGTCGAAACTCGAAACAGTTTTCGTCGGTGGAATCGGACAAGCTCCATCTGCGGGCGGACAATATGCGAGCCGCCAAACGGCGTTCCTGGGCTGAGCAGGCCAGCAGCAGTGAAGCCGAGAACATTCGTCGACTGTTACACAGAGAGCAGCTGCGCGGTCGACCCAACATTAACTTTTCCTGGCTCTGCAGTGAACTGCAAAGTTCTGGCAACGGGAATCCCAGTACCATCATTTCGGATGGACATCACGGGTTGACCAAAGTCCCAGAGTCCATTCTGCCCGAATGTCAGGAAATGACCGAGCTTGATGGAGAGCTGCCTCCGATGAAGGAAAAGGAGGAACCGATCGAGTCTCCGTGGACTGGGAGCCGTCCTCCCATGGTCACTCGATTTGATGTGGATACGTCCCCCACGTCCAGCACTGCTTCATCTGCTCAGTCTCCGCCAGCTAAAAAGGTCAAAGGAATCCTGAAAAAACCTGGTGCCGTTAAGAAGCGAATCAGCATTCAGTTTGATCCTCTGGCCCTGCTCTTGGATTCTGCCTTGGAAGGAGAGTTGGATCTGGTCAAGAAGTCTGCCCAAAGGGTTAGTTGATTATGCTGTTTCCGTTTGAATAATTTATCACTGGAACGCACGGATTCCAGTATGCAAGGTTGCTGCGTTGGCAGGGTTGGGAGTATCGGTCTCGGTCTCGTCCAATTGCCGAGACTTGGCCAGTCTCGGTCTCGGTCTCGCTCGCCCAAAAGTCTCGGTCTGGGTCCGAGACCGAAAATTTTTTAAAAACATAAAATTTCAGCGAAAATTTTAAATCAATGTAGTGAAAATAAACAAAAGAGGTGCGGAAATCGTGTGTTCGTGTGCTAAAGTTCCTAATGGTGGGCCTAAGCTTCAAAAACTGGAAGAAATTAAGTTTAAGCTAATACTTGCTTGTCTCGGTCTCGGTCTCGCCCGAAAGCCGAGTCTTAACGAGTCTTGGTCTCGGTGAAATCTCGGTCTCGCCCAACCCTGTGCGTTGGTTAGGATGCTGCTGATGTAGTTTTGACCGAACTTTGGCAATTTTGGCAATTTGGCATGGCAAAAGGAAACCAAAAATATGTTTATTATATAGTATTTAGCTTGAATAGAAGTGCAACATAGACGTTTGCCGCGTGAAATTTAGAATTTAGTTTAATGCGAAATTTGCTCGTTTCAGTTGTGTTCAGTCAGTGTCAGTAATGATGAGGGTATCACGGCCCTTCACAATGCCATCTGTGCTGGTCACTATGAGATTGTGAGATATCTGGTTGAGGCTGATGCTGATGTGAATGCTCAGGACGCCGATGGATGGTAATGGCTGCACCTAATTGGAGATACGAAATTTAATTTCTATAAAATTATATTTTTCAGAAAATAAAATAAAAATTTTGTTTCTGTATAGTGATTGATTGCAAAACTGTTTTCTGTTCCTATGATAAAAAGAAGCGTGGTGGAAATAACGATTGCAGCGTTTGTCCCCCCATAACATGTATATATTTTTGTCGGTTTTCTAGGACTCCGTTGCATTGCGCTGCTTCCTGTAACAATCTGCCGATGGTCAAGTTTCTGGTTGAGCACGGCTCCTGCATCTTCGCCACGACAGTCTGCGATCACGAAACTCCAGCCGACAAGTGCGAAGAAGAGGAGGACGGTTTCGATGGATGCTCACAATTTCTGCTTTGTAAGCATTAACTGAGATATAGATTGCGCCTGAATTAGTTCCTGCTAAATCTTTGGAGTTTTTTAGTGCACATCTGGCTTTTTCCTTGGCAAAAATTTCTGGGGGGGGGGGAGAAAATTTTTTGAAAAATGCTTAAAAATAGCTATTTTTTGCTGCTGAGCTGAAATATTAAGTATTTTTAACCTAAATTTAAGCTTAAAATAGCTAAAAATGTCTAAAAATCCGGCGACGCCGGAAAAATTTTTCAAAATTTACCCTCAAACCCCTATTTGTCCGGGCACTTTAAAGTTCTGGGGGGAAAGGCCCGAATCCTGGGGGCGAATTTCTGGGGGCCGCCCCTCCACCCCCCCCCCCCTGTAGGAAAAAGCCAGCACATACACCACTTTTGGTCCCATCTTATGTCAGCTTCGTTGTTGGTTTTAAGTTCTGTTTTATGAAGCTGTTTATTCAACTATAATCTGTACCTCAGCTAGGATTTCAATTACCTCTTCGGATGCTAAATATTTCACAGCGGGAGATTTTACAGCTAAATTACATGTTCTCTGTTTTTGATAGTTAATTGGAGTGGAAAATGTTAGCTTTTAAGTTAGGATCAACTGTTTATACTCATGTCTAACACAAATGAAGATGCACTGTAATAGCATCGCTCATGCTATTAGTTCTTTGCACAAATTTTGCAATCATTGCTTAATTTTAGTGTTGTTTGTCTATTTCAGCCATACAGGATAAAATGGGCATCATGAACGGTGGTCGTGTCTACGCCGCCTTTTCCTATGAAACGGCCGAATCGGACGAACTCTCCTTCGATGAAGGCGACGAGCTGATCATCGTTCGTCGGGACGACGTGGAGCGTGGGTGGTGGTGGGCCACCCATTCCAGGAGCGGTCGAGAAGGACTTGTCCCAAGAAATTATCTTGCTGTAAGAAAAAAGCACAACTTGTGCTATATATTGATAACTAGCAGTAGCGTCACAGCTTTAGTCCAGTATAACTCCCAGTTAGGTTAGGTGACTTTATGCCATGTTTGTATTAAGTTTTTAGTTACTGTGCAGTTTTATTCTGGTGTCAGTCTAATTTTCTTATTTCCGTTTTTATGCATAGATTGCATCCATGAGCCATTGTACCTTGTGAATGTTGAATGAGAGAGTATACAGTATTTGGTTATTTTAGCTGTATCCTCGGCTGTCCATTCAGCGTCGATTGGCCAACGAATTTGGCAGCCCGATTCCGCCTGGCGATGAAAACAACAACAAAAAGTTTGATGGTATTGGTGATAAAGTTTCTGGTGATTTCAATGAGCATTGGCGCTCTTCGCTTCCTTCTGCTGTCTTTACCTCTTTGAAACAGTCTTCCGCTGGTCCCATGGGTCAAAGTTAGACTCGTCTGTGTCTGTAATCTTCTAGTTGTACCACCTATTTATTTACCTACTGTTTTAGTCTTTATGTAATCAAAAGCTGCTTCATTGAGAAGGAGGGGCTGAAATTCTAGATGCTGTGTTTGCAGTACTTATGGAAATTGTTGAGCAAAATTTTAAAACGTTAGGAGAGATTTATTTTTAGCTTGTAATATGTGCTGTAGCTTATAACAGGAGTTATGATCTGTGCTTCTATTGTCTCATTTTTCAGTTTTATTGTGTTTTTGCTACTGGATGTTGTTCGTTTGTAGCTTACAGTGATTTTATTCACTTTCGAGTTTTATTTCTGATTGTATTGGAATGTATATATTTTAATTTTCGTATTGCTTTTATTATGTTTGGGATAGTTGTTCTAATGCATGTATTTGCAATGCTCGTTCTATCTTGTATCTAATTATTATAAATAAAAGTCAATGCTGTTTTTTTCTGCTTCACTGTCAAGACTAGGGATATCTCGTTCGCCTTTTAAAGGCGCCCTTTTTGCAAGCATAGGCCTAGTAGCATAGCTAATTTCAACTCGCTCAATCGGGCATTTCGGAGTTTTAAGGAATCGTCAATAATAGCTTAAAGATTCGTAAATTTAGCCATTTGTGACAATTTACGGCCATTTTTACACAAAGGTAAAGGTGGTGTCTTCATTGCCGAGAATGCACATTGCCGAGAATTGCATTGCCGAGAAAGGTCAACACTCATTTGTTGCATTGCCGAGAAAGTGAAAGAATTACATATTACATTGCCGAGAATTGCATTTCTGAGAAAGTGTCTTTGGCTTGCCATTGCCTTGCTTGACATTGCCGTGTCTTTTATGAAACCTGCTTCATTTATGCTGCACATGTATCACACGCATTAAAAGCTAGATGGTAATTTTGAGCCATTTTTCGGCAAGTTTTAAGGCCAGAATTTGCCGATTATTCATCTTATATTCATTTGTTTAAATATTCAGTTACACTATTTGTACATAATATGTCCTTTCGCAAAGTGTAGCTTTGAAATTTCTATAAACGATTAATTGCATCGTATCCAATTTTTCATATGCAAAATGTTAGATTTTCGAAATTTTCGATTTAATTCTAAATTTTGTAGAAAACACAAAAAAAGCGAAAATTACTGCTACAAAAATTGGAAACTTTTAATGTCTAGGCCTTGCTAAACTTCTAGCAAGCATCAGTTGCAATTCGAAATTCTCTGTCTTCATTGAACAGATCGCATAAAAGAGCAAACCGCTGCCTTTCCACGGAACAGCATTCGCAACAAAGCAGACCCAAAACGATCTCCGTAGAAAACCAAGGAAAAACGTATGCGTTGTCAGGAACCTGCGTTAGTATCCCTGTAGCAGCAAGACCAAAGCATCTCCTGTGAGTCTTTGGAATCATTGTCCTATTGTATGTATCAAGATTTCGATAGCCTCTGCTGAAGGACATCCCCCGGATACATATCACCGTTGACATATTTCTCCCGAAAAATTGTCACCAGTGAAATTTTCTCTCGGGGAAACATTTTGGGATCTCTTGAACTTTATGACCACAGGTCACAAAATTCAATAGGGCGACAGGCAGGGCTACGAAATTCAAGAGGGCTATGCATGGTCACAAACTTCAATAGAGAAAATAGAAAAGTCTGTTGACGTCACAATTTTCCAAGGTACAAATGCGATAAAGGATTACGAGTTAACACGAACATCCATTTCACAGTTTGTGTTACGTACAGGTTAGGTTACATGATTTAACAAAATTTGAACCCATATTTTGTGCTATGTACATGGTAGTTTGTTGAATTTATTTTATGCTATAATTTCATTAAACGTTTCCTCTCATATAACTTACTTCTAAATTTGTCAAAATATTTTGGATAACTGTTTGAATATGTTAAAAACGTGATATATGTACGTTTTTTAGAAATTCCAATCGTAAGCTGTAAACGGTTGCTTTTTAATAGAACTTTGTGAATTTGTTAGGTACTTCAAAACTCAGAATTTTGTTTGTTAAACTATATAATTTAAATTCTGCTATTTTCTGTTATTTAACGTAGATATTAACCAGGCTGTAGCTAAAATAGCTACTTATGTACAGTTTTCCTCCATGTTCATAATCTTCAATTGGTTTGCATGCGTGGTCAAAAAATTCAAGAGCGCTACAAGCGAGGTCACAAAATTCAATAGCTCGCATTTACGGTCATAAAGTTCAAGAGATCCGCAGCCGATTTTGAGCCGAAATTAAACAAAGCTATTTTCAACCTTCCAACCAATTTCTGTATCCTTAATATTATCTAATCAATTGAATCGAATTTGTTATCGTTGTCTGACGAAACTAACAACATTTTTATAAAATTATCACATGAGAATGAGAGCCCCCGGTACCAACAACTCTTAACACCCCAAAATTTAGAATTAATACAGATTTGCCATAAATTCTTCCTATGTAGAGTGCTGCAACATTTGTTTCCGGGGGAAATATTTCACTACTGCAATTTTTCCGGGAGGAAATTTTCTAGGGGCAAATTTCACGTAGGCATCGACTGTCAGGGAAAGAATTCAAATGTTTCCAGGCCATGTATAAGTATAAACGGGGTGCGCTGCAGGAATTAATTTATAGACTTTTCAAAGCTGCACCTTGTAAATGGCATGTACAATTACTGTAATTGAATATTTAAATAAATGAATTTAAATGAAAAACCGTTAAATCCTGGTCTTAAAAGTTGCAGGAACATCATTCAAAATTATCATCTAGCTTTAAGAGTCTGATGCATGTGCAGTATAAATAAAACAGGTTTCATAAAAAAACTCAGCAATGCAATTCTCGACAATGCAATTTATGCTTCCTTGACTTTCTCAGCAATGCAAGAAATGGATGTGGACCTTTCTCGGCAATGCAATTCTCGGCAATGCCTTTCTCGGCAATGCCTTTCTCGGCAATGTGCATTCTCGGCAATGCAATTCTCGGCAAAGAATGTTATCCAGGTAAAGTTGGTCCCGGAGAGAACTCTATCTAACCTACAGCAGGTTGCAGGGTGACGGTATCTTCGGACTTTCAGCCCTAAGCCATGATTGACAACTCAAGTGTTGACTAAACCTGTGGTAGGGGGCCGGGGCTGCCCTTCATCAAGCATTCCGCCAGAACACATACCTTGTGTTGCCTTCCTTCCCACCGCAGCGGTACCCAGCTACCGACCGACCAGTAAAGGGGGGGGTCCATTTTTTTGGTCATTTTTTATACTTTCTCCGATCTCGCTGATTTTTACATATTTTATTTTCCAAACGGTATATTTTACCGATTGTTTAAAATTAAAGTAGGTTATTGAGTTAATTTCACCTCTAAATTGAGACCTCATGTGTTGAATATAAGAAATTAAAAAGTGGTCACTTTTTCACGTGCGCCAGAGAAGTCTCACGAATGGCAGAATGGATCTGTCCAATCTTTACATCACACCAATTCCATGTTTCCGAGCTGTGATTTGTAGGAATCAGAAATCTAAATTAGGTCTGAAAAATTTTAATGAATTTTTGAAGTATTAAAATTTCGTACCAATTCAAATTTGATTTGAGCCGCCAACCAACAATATGTGCCCAAAAGGAATCACCACCTTAAACATAGGAAATTTTGAAAAGTTGTCACTTTTTCACGTGCGCCAAAGAAATCTCATGAATGGTAAAACGGATTCGTCCAAGCTTTATATCATATTAATTCCATGTTTCCAACTGTGATTTATAGGAATCAAAATTTTAAGTTAGGTGTTTAAAAAATCATTAAAATTTTTCAAAGACCTAATTTATTGATTCCTACAAATCACAGCCTCGGAAACATGGAATTAATATGATATAAAGCTTGGACGGATCTATTTTGCCATTCGTGAGATTTCTCTGGCGCACGTGAAAAAGTGACAACTTTTTCAGTTTACTACATATGTTTAACACATAAGATCTGAAATTTCAGGTGAAATTACTCAATAACCGTAAGACTTACGACTTTAGTTTTGAAATCTCGTTAAAATATACCGTTTGGATAATAAAATATGTAAAAATCAGCGAGATCGGAGAAAGTCGAAATAATGACCAAAAATGGATCCCCCTTAAATATGGATAGCTTGGTTGGCTAGAGCAGAGTCCACGGCAAACCAAGGTGTGCTTAGTCCCTTGCTTATGGGATTAGTGAAAGTTTTGTCTCAGCGGGGATTTGAACCACGGACTTTAATCACTCGGCCGTCACAGTGTCACGGTGCAAAACTTCCCCCCATGCAAATCTTCCCCCCCCCGGAAGATTTGCACCGGTGCAATTCTTCCCCCCGGAAGTTTTGCACCGGTGCAAATCTTCCCCCGGGGGGAAGATTTGCACCGGCAGAATTTCATAGTTATTAACAATAATAACTGCAAGCAAGGTCTTAGCTAAGCTCTGGCTTATAGTTTCGAAATTGTAAAATGCAGCCTAATCGAAACATAACGCGATGATGCTTCTTTAAGCTTTAGCTTTCACATTTGAGGGCAAATGGATTTTTGACTGGTATGGTAGCTAAGCTAGCACACCAACAACCGGAACAATTCACAGGTTTCGAAATAAATAAAATTAATTGATTAAAATTGACCAATGCTTTGTAGTTTGTTATTGTTTACCTCCATGAATGAAAGCTTCTTTTTTAGAGTTATTTGTGAATTTACTTTCATTTATCTGTATGAACTATGAATTTACTAATGCCAATCAAACAATGTTCGTGCTAAAATTAACATTGAAGTTTTAACTATTTTAGCTTGAGTAACTCGTGGAGCTCAGAACTTTACTTCAAAATCTCGTCTGAGAAGGCCTTCAGAATTTAGGTATCCATACTTTTTAGATATCCATCGCCCTCACAAGGAAATACACCAAAAATGAAACCAAGCAAAGTTTAGATTCTTACATAATAAAAATAGCAATAATAATTGGTTAAGAAAGCAAGAAAAATGTTTGGAAGAACTAGGATTAAACTTTAGCCCCCCAAAGCCCTAATTGCACTCTATCACCCCCTCTCCTTCCCAACTGAAAGACGTGTCGAAATAAAGGCAAAACGAAAAGCTAACGAAAAGCTGAATTGAAAAATGAATTTCGATGCATGATAAACCAAACACGGCTAGGAGTCTAGGACCGTTATGAATACAAGTGTTCCCAAATGATCTTTATCCCTCCCAAAGGGGTAGACGAGGATAATGTTCAATTGATCCTAGCCAGGTTTCAGTTATTCAACGTTATAAAATTCAAATGCAAGATAAGGTTATTTCGGTTTATTGTATTTGTTGAATTTAATTCATAATTCGACACAATTTTGCCTAAGTGTTATAATTCAACTTAATTAATTAAGACTGCCAAAACGACCGGTTTGACGACGAATTGAACTATTACTTCATCTATTAAAAACAAGTGACTGACGCAAAATAAAACGTAGAATTGTTAGAATTAAACTTAAATAGTTCCCAAAACTTTTGAATCATGTGTTGCTAACTTCACGTTCGCTTTGGCAGCTGGTGCAAATCTTCCCCCGGGGGAAGTTTTGCCCCGGTGAAAATTTCCGGGGGGAAATTTTAGCACCGGTGAAAAACTTCCGGGGTGAATATTTGCACCGGTGCAAAACTTCCGGGGGGAAGATTTGCACGGGGGAAGATTTGCACCGTGACAACAGCACATTTTTATTCATAGTGTTTTAGAACGGCTGGGAAGCCGGCTGCCGGCCGCCGGCCGGCCGGCGGCATTTGAGCCCGTCGCCCGCGGCGGGCCGCCCGCCTAACACAAATATTTGTAGTTAACACAGCAATTAAACCAGAGCAACAGATGTTTACAAAACAAATCCAAGATGGAATGTGAACTTTTTTCCAGATATATAAGTAAAAACCGATTCCGTTTCCTTTGTAATGCATCAATATGTATTTTACAACTTTCTAGCTCAGATTGCCTTCAAACACTGAAAAATATGTGTGGCTAGCCGCCGGCCGATGGCCGCCGGCCGAGCACGGCCAACGGCCGCCCGGCAGGCCGGCGGGCGGCGGCCAGCCGGTGACTGTTGTTCGGCGCCCGGCGCCCGGCGGCCGGCCGCTTCTACCCGGCCGGTCTAAAACACTACCCAAGAGTACATAATACATATGTATTATGTACTCTTGTTCATACGCATCAAAATTTGCAGAACAGTATTCGAAACTAATCCCTATTTTAAGTGACCCGCCATCGATGTCGCATGAAGCGTCTCCCCTCTCTGTAGTTTAAAAATCAGTCAGTCCTACCCGAATTTATTTTTTTATTAACTGAGGACAAAGTCAGTTATAACTGCATAATGGTCAGAAGGCCACTCAACATCAAGATTTTCACCAGCGGTTATCCACGAGTCAATTGGACGTATTCTGTCGCCAACGTAATAAATAAAGTCAAGTCGATCTTGGGGTTCGTTTTTGTGAGTAGTGGACCAAGTGAGTCCAGGATGAGTTCGATAATCTGGATGGACGACTCGGTAGGAATCTTTGAACCCGTTTCTGGTCAAAATCGCCGAGACCGGCCACTCAGCGTGCTGACCATTGTGCTGATCTAAACCAAAGTGACAAGCCAAATCAATCGGTACTCGGCAGCACTTCTTAGTAAAATGTCTTTAAATAATTTCTTAATTTCTTAATAACAACTTTTAGTGAATTTTAATTCAGGATTTAAAACTTATACTTGCCAGCTAAGTCTTCTGTCCAGTCAAGATGGGAAGGAGCGTTGAAATCTCCGCCCAAAATTATCGGTCGAGTAGATGATTGGCTTAACGATCGAGAAAATTGGCGATGGGTCAGCATTCTTGTGGCATTGTGAACTCGGAACTTTTCGCACTTCTCAATTTCATCACTGGTAGGAACCCGTTTTAAATTTACAATTTTGTGCGGACTGGAAGGATATGGCACCAAATGCACAGACCAAGCATCTATTTCCTAAAATAAAAGCAATGAGTGAGTCAAAAGATAAATATATACACAGGGATGAGTTTATTATAAGTACCAAGTATATAAGGAAAGTATAATGCCGACATTGACATCTCACGTGAAGTATATATGACTTTGAGAGTTTGCATCTCCTGCTTGAGTTATATATATAGTTAGATAGTAAATAGAGCAGTCTGTTACTACAACTGGCGCTGCGAGTCTTCATTTTACACACTGATCACAAGCCGTTAACAGCTATCTTTCATCCAACACGTGCTCTGCCTGTGCTGACGGTGAGTCGATTACAACGATGGGCGGTCATTCTGACAAGCTTCTCCTTTCAAATTGAACACAAAAGCAATGCTTCACATGGAAACGCTGATGCATTCTCGCGCTTACCATTGCCAGAAATAGATTCCAAAGAAAGTAAAGAATGTGCTGAGGTTCAAGCTATAGCTGCTAGATGGTTAACGACGGTTCCGCTAGCCATTACCTTGAACGAATTACAGCAGGCGACAGTGAACGATGAAACGCTGAGTCTAGTACAACAGTACCTTCGAGAAGGATGGCCAAGAAATGTATCCGAAGAGCTCAGATTGTATGCTTCAAAGAAGGTAGAACTTTCTGTCATAAATGGTTTAGTTCTTTGGAAACATCGGATTGTGGTTCCGCGTGAGCTCAGGTCAAAGGCATTGTGTGAGATGCACATGGGCCATATGGGAATATCTAAGATGAATTTAAAATGCAAAGATTATGTATGGTGGCCGTGCCTGTCGTCAGATATAGAAATTTATGTGGGAAAATGTCTTCACTGTCAGAAGACCAGGAATAGCTTACCTAGAGATGGAATCCCCTGGCATCCTCAAAGCAAAGCTTGGCAAAGGGTACACGTTGATCACTGCGGTCCCTTTCACGGAAAATTGTGGCTTATAGTGGTGGACAATTATTCCCATTGGTTAGATATTGTCCTGGTGCCCAGTGTTAGTTCCGAAGCCACCATCGTCGCTCTCTGGAAGGTATTTGCGCAGACAGGAATGCCTCGAACCTTGGTCAGTGATAACGGAACAGCTTTTACCAGTGCGGAATTCAACAAGTTCTGTCACGGACTTGGAATTCAACATCTCACCTCGCCACCGGGTCATCCGCAGTCTAATGGATTGGCTGAGCGCTTTGTTGGAATCTTTAAATCGGCAATTGGAAATTGGCCAAGATCGAGTTTGACAGAATTGCTGGTAGCTGTGTACCAATTTCTGTTTGCGTACAGAACTTCCCCGGATTCAACAAGGAGAACACCGTCAGAACTGATGTATGGTAGACGGTTGCAAGACAAATACGATGTTTGGAAAGCCGCTGGTAAAGAATTTCAAAATCCAACGCAGGAGCATAAATTCAAAGTTGGTGATAAAGTTTGGTTCAAGTCCATAAGAGCCAACTCCTGGGAATGGGAAATGGGGGAGATTAAAAAACTGTTATCCAATTCCCCCCCCCCCCCCCCCCCCCCTTCTACTAGTGGAAAATGTTGAAAATGGCGCGGTTCGACGTTGTCACAACGATATGGTACGCCGAAGGATCGTAGATGACCCTCAATCTCAACGGGACAACGGTGTCGACAGGTGGGAAATTCCGGGAATTGGGCCGAGGGAAATTCCGGGAATTGGGCCGAGGGCAATTCCGGCAATTGGGCCGAGGGAAATGCCAGAGATCGGGCCGCTTGGGCGTGCTCGAGACAACCGTAACAACGTTTTTGATCAGGTGTTGGTTCCTGCCAGAAGATATCCGCAAAGAAACAGGAAGCAGACGGTACGAGAAAATCCCCTTGAATATGAACGAAACAAATACAAATAGAAAGTTCAAACTAAATTGGGGAGATGAAGTATATATGACTTTTAGAGTTTGCATCTCCTGCTTGAGTTATATATATAGTTAGATAGTAAATAGAGCAGTTCTGTTACTATACATCACGTAACCTAATATTTTATGCAACTGTCAGTCTGACCTTCGCTAAAATTTAAAATTTATTTTACCTTTGAACTACCATTCAGTCGAATTGTACATCCAATAAAAAGCTGTTTAAAGGTATTCAATCCTGTTACAAATTCACCAAATGTGCTTTCCAAGGGATCGTAGACGCTTAAAATTTCATGCCTTGTAATCAAAGCTACCAAAGTCCCACCAAGGTTTTGTTTCCAGAATGGTTTTGCAGCAAAGTGATAAGTAGGCACTAGCTGAAATATAAATAAACTGCACATTACATTGATGTGCATTGTGTTGTATATATAATTGTGATCCCCGATCAGCATATTTCCACACTGTTTAAGAAGATGATCTTCTGGGAGACTTACTTCCGTTGCCTGACTCGAATCATGCCCAAATATTCCGAATCACATTTTGTCTACGCTCTCGACGTCCACAGCAAACTTTTGTCAACCAATAAAAAATAAATTATGAATCGTGCTCATACCGGTTTCAGCTTATTCAATAATCGCATGGAAGTGACTTCTTGCAAGAATATAATATCAGCATCACTGGCATTGATATGAGCTGCTAGTTTTGATAGGCCTTTCTTGACATAATTTCCGAATCGCCAAGTGTTGAAAGTCATCACTCGAACAGACATTTCTCCGTCAAGGGGCGAAGGCCTGGTTTCCTCCGATTTATTTTTATCCTCTGAAAAGGAAAAATTTAATTTCCTAATGAAAATGTAGAAAATACATAATTTTTTCACAAAATCATTTAATTATTGTTCTATTAACTAATCCAAGGCTTGTCTTCTTCCCAAGGCTTGTCGAGGAAAGCGGCTGAAAATTACCAGTTTTGCATTTTTGGCTGTTGTTTTTTACTGAGAGCACCTACAGAGCTGGGGCCTGGGACTGCCACCAATCGATAGAGAATTGATTCCTCTTCATTTTATAATTGAACATTGAAGGGTCCCCTGATGCACCCAAAAAAAGCTAGGAGCCGTCAAAGTCGGGCGAAGTAGGAGTTTTTGCTAAACTTTCATTGCAAAAAGTTAATTAATTGATTTCTAGGTGCAAGAGTTGGTTCTGAGAGGGAATCCACTGTGCGCTAGTTTAATCTGCGTAATCTCCCCTATCACCTGGTAGAACTGTTTTGCCGCCTGACGAATTGCAGCCGATGTTAGAATCGTCTAAAATAAATACAGAAACATAGCAAAAAATTGTCGAATTCTCCATTCCACGAAAAGCCTGCTGGGATCTTATTTCTTTAGCTATTTTTGAACTACTACTCCAAGTTGTAGTGAGAGTGTCGAGGAAAAAAAGAAGCACGTGATCAGAGCTGTATCGTGCAAGCGATGTCTGCTCTTTGGAACAGACTCCAAAAATCACCACTTGTGCCAAATGGAAGCCGCGGTCATAAAAGGGTTAAGAAGATTAATGTTTCCATTACGTAACGCTGCATCGGCCGGACTGCACGAATGCTCCCTCTTTTTCAGGGGTAAGCCAGAACATACCCCTTCACTACCTGGGCGATACTGGACGGTGTGGGAACAGCTAACAACCAACAGGATAAATGGAGGTGGTTTCAATAAGTTCCCTCTTGGAAGAGGAGTCATCGCTAAGTGATTGTCAACAACCAGTCAAAAATTTAGACAAAAACTTCCAATTTGGGCAATCCCACCCTCAAACAGGTACCCTTTTTAGAAAATGCGGAAAAGCCTTTTTACCCTCCCCCCCCCGCCATTCGCAAGCGAGGGGATTTCTGCAGTCTGATTATAGCAATTAGCTTACTCCTATTCTTCTTTAATAATATAGTTTTTATTCTTTTGATCTCTTTAATAATGTTTTAGGAAACGCTGTGTTTAGCTTTAAAATTATTTATTCCGTTTCTTAACAGGTACGGTAAATCTGCTTGCTAAGCATGTAGGAATCCTTTAATTCAAGCTAGATCCGTTATCCGTTAGATCCATTGTATCCATAGATCCATTGTCCCAAGAGTGCATAATTGCACTATATATAAGAAGAAGAGTAAGCCACTAAAGGGCTCCTCTTCTTGGCATTGCGTAACGGTGCTCCGACCACAATACGCGAATGTTCCCCCGTTTGGGGGGGGGATAGCTCTCTTCGACAAAGCATACCCCCTCCGTTTGGTGGGGGGGGTAGCAAAAAAGAGGTCCCCGTTTGGTGGGGGGGGGTAGCCAACAGCCAATTAGATTGCAGAGACCCCCTCCCCGTTTGATGGGAGGGGGGGGGTAGAGCAGAGGATTACGGTAGTTTTTGTTCTATTCGCAAATGGGCCCCGCTCGGTGGGGGGTGTCACGGTGCAGTTATTCCCCCGGTGTGAAATTTCCCCCCGGAAAAACTACACCGGTGTGGATTTTCCCCCCGGAAAAGTTACACCGGTGTGAAATTTCCGGGGGGAAATTTTGCACCAAAGCCAGAAATAATGCAGATTTCAGTTTATGAATTAAGTTTTACTCATATGTAGCAACTAATTATGCTTTGATGGTGGAATATGATTAGTCTGAAACGCTGAAATGCCTAAATAATTAGGAACTCATATACAAAATCAACTTCAGTGAATATATAATGAATAAAAATTCTTTAAAAACAAGAAATTTGGAAGGATTAATCAAAATTATTGTTATATTCTACTGCTTATTTCGCATTTGATAAACCTTATAATAAAGAAAATTGTTATAGTAAAAGCCAACTCTAATATTTCTTATGCACTAACATTTTATGATTTTATTTCTAAGTAAAAATATATGCATACATTAAAGCTTGGAAACGTTTATCTCCGAGCCCAAGCCGTTAAGCAGGAAAAGGTATAAGGTCAAATTAAAACTTATTTTGTTTATGTCATGATATATAATCATATGCAGCAATCAATGCAAATATGCAAATATGCAAATAAAGTCATTCAATTAAATAATAATAGCTAATAAAGTTCAATTAAATCATTGCTAATTTCTAATCTTATCAAATAAGTATCTTTCTTAGTAAAATAAAAACACATTTGAAATTTTGGAAATTTTAGTTCAACCACAGCTCAATGGTGAAATCTTTCCTTAGGAAAATTTTGAAAAGACAGTTTACAAAATTCAGGTTAACTTGGAAAATTTAGATTAATTTCAATTAATTGAAATTTCAATTTGCAAACTGGAAATTTTTATTTCAGCTTAATTCAATGAATTTTCAAAAATAAACTAAAAAATAAATTGCAATTTAAATGATTATTATTATTCTTGTTATACCTTTGCCCTACATACAGATTTGAGTTATAAAATCTCCAATATTTCAATTTATTTATTTTCACTTATAAAACTAAAACAAAATATTAGAAAGTTAAGAAAAATTAGAAGTTATTATTTAAACATTTCATCCTTATTAAAGTTTATCAAATGCAAAATAAGCAATTAAATACAATAATGATTATAATCAATCCTACAAATCTTTTAATTTTTCAAGAAATTTTATTTATTATATATTTCGATTTAATTTTGTATCTCTATCTCAGTCGAACTATTTTAATGAATAATTATTTTGGCGGATTACGCTAATCATATTCCATCTTCAAAGCATAATTAGTAGCTTCGATTATGAGCCAAACTCAATTTATAAACAGAAATCTGCATTATTTCTTGCATTGGTGCAAAATTTCTCCCCGGAAAATTCACACCGGTGTGATTTTTCCGGGGGAAAATCCACACCGGTGTAATTTTTCCGGGGGGAAAATTTTCAATGGGGAAAAATCACACCGTGACAGGGGGTAACAAAGAGAGGTCCCTGTTTGGGGGGGGGTTGCAATGAAAGGTCCCCGTTTGATGGGGGGTCGCCAACAGCCAATCAGATTCATCCAATCTTAGCCTGACTTGGCGACCCCCCCCCCCCAAACGGGGACCCCTTTTGCATACCCCCCCCCCACCAAACGGGGACCCCTTTTGTCTACCCCCTCCCCCACCAAATGGGGAGGGGGTATGCTTGTCGACCCCCCCCCCCCAAATGGGGGAACAAGGGAACATTGTGGTCGGAGCACCGTTACGCAATGCCAAGAAGAGAAGCCCTCTAGGCTTACTCTTCTTCTATAATATTAAGGAATAAATTATAGACTCTTGATTATCAGTGTAGGAAAGGAATCCGGGACAAACCAGAATGGGCTCCAACATTTATAGTTCTGGCCAAATCGACTGACCCGAATTAAAAACTAGTTCAAATGAACACCTTCATAACAAAATTTAAGCTAGGTCCTGATAGTATCATCTTCACAGACTGTGATTGAACTGGGATTAAGATTAGGAAGATCAACTAGAACTAGTAAACAGGTTCCATTAATTATCTGCTTCTCTCATTTCTTTGCTTTACTGTAGTGCCTATATATTTGTATACTTGTATTGAGAGTACCGACTTCTGAATTGTTCTCTGCCACCAATAAATTGTACATAGCATCTATATTGAGTTTCGGGTTGGAATAATCTGACCGATATCTCTGCTGAGTAGGAGTTACGGTTACCGTCTCACGAGTAACATAGTTTGCATTTCTTGATTAAGATGCTAATTGAACTCACATTACCCTTTAGGCGGACAGTCTGGGGTTAGGTTAGACCAACACTGAGCTAGCTCCAATCACCAAACCTGAGAGTAGATCTTATCTCCTCGCTGTCTGCCTCTGTAGCGAGAGTTAGAGCTAATATGAACCCAAGCTAAGGCCAATAGATTTTTAGTCTCAATTTAGGTCACTCTATTTTCGTGTACCCATCTGAAACATCGTTAAAAATTAATTAAATTTACCAACCTCAGGAGTATGTATTGACGACATGTCATACTGTGCTATAATGCTAAAGTGTCGTACCATTCTTGCAGATTTCCAAAAAACATGATGGTAAACTGAGTTAACCAGTTGTTCCAACTTTGTAGCTTTCCAATCTTTCTTGCATTAACTTCAAACGATTTAAAGCAATCTTCATTGTAGCTTTTGTACAATTGTTTAAACGGGCAATGCTTGCTTCTTAAGCTACACTGACAAATATTTCCCAAGCTACATCTTTGTTTCTGCTGGCTCAACGTTGCCCTTATTTACTCATTCATTTACCCATTTACTTATTTACTCATTCGTTTGCTGGTCGCACACCAATCTAACAGTTCATTAGATGGGAAGTAAATAACAGTTCATTAGATGGAGAGGAAGTGACCATTCCACCACAACCAGTTAAGGACGGTTAAGAATCATAGCTTTATTTATATAATATTGCAAGAAAAATGATGCTTCAAATTTCTACTTTAATACATTAACTTTGAGATTCAACCCTTAAATAAATTAAACTCAAAAATCTGGCTTTTTCATCGCAAGTCTGGGGGCCAGGCAAATTATTAACTTTGACTCTATTGTCAACTTTAGAAAAATGCACTAAAAACGATCTGCGTTATCTTGCGCATTACCCAAGCTCCAAATGTTCCTCCTGTACATAGCGATTAGCTTAGGCAAATGTTATATTTGAAGGATTCTTCGTATACTTCTTCTCTGAGACTATTAAACCAGAAGATACAACTGCAACGAAATTATGTATTGGATGAAGATACTCTTATTCCACTGGCTAATGCTAAAATGAGAAGTTACAAAGTAGAAGTCTTAGCTAAGATCACCAGAAAAACATTTTCCTAGACCTTTGGATATTCTTTTGTCGCTAAAATAGAAGACGCTTGTTGCTGTCTGCTATTGTTTGAAACCTATGTCTTTTCAGAAGTCGGAAAACATACTGGAAAAAGCTCACCTTCAATAAATAGTTACATTGGACCCATGCATTCACAAAACCAGATTTTAGAACCTCGAATAGCAGAAGAAAGATTGAGCTTCAAAGTTGATGCTTTTCGGCCCAATAGTTAAAGGCTGCTGGTGATAATGCACCATTGAAAATACTGTTTCTAGCAAATTTCTGATATCCTCCAGCTTTTCAGCAGTTATATTCCCAATTATACAAGGCTTTCGACCTACAAAATCAACTTGTGAAAGCGGTATTATGTATCCATATGGCCGTCCTTTCAAACATTTTGTTGAGTTCGGTGAATCAGGATAGAGCAGAGACTTTGTTAGTGACAGTGTCCATACCGTATGAGAGAAAGTTAATGTATGAGATCAGAGCTCAGTAATAGCTGAATTTCGATATTTCCATTGACGTTTGACTTCTTTAAATTGAGTAAAGGTACTATCAACGAAAAGAATACCATCATTATTGCCTCATGGCTATGATGCCTCGATAAATCCATCAATAAATGGGTAAAAATATAGTCTCTAATGAATGTCATACTATTTTGGTTGTTAGATAACAAACCAAATTTTACCTATCTTACCATACTTTTAATCTGTGCCCTTCTTTTTGATAGTAGTATTCAATGTGATTTAGGCTGACTTTTATGATGACACTGCACTTTGCGTAGAGGGGGAGGTCTTCGCGATGACTAATTAAAACGAAAGTGTAACAGACTCCGCCATTTAACAGAGAGCATAATGGTTTCCGGGAATAAGTTTGAGTAGAATTTACCAGTATTATTAACCATCACATTTGTTGCATTCGTCAGCATAATTTTGGGCAATGATGCTACTGAAATCTCTCATTCATATTTATGGGCATTCCTAATGTCATATACGGAATTTTCTTCATGGATTGCCCTTGCTGTTCACTCGTTTATCAACTACCACTTCAGTCAAACCAATTCTACCTGGCTGTATTGACGAAGTTGAACCGCTACACATCACAAAGTCCCTTAGGACCAAATAAGCCGAGCAATCGCCGTTAATGACAGCATTAACTGCGACCTACTCTGTACTGGAACTTCCAATAGCAACTGTT
>JASAND010021944.1:0-37425 GCA_030248195.1 Trissonchulus latispiculum
AATGGGCCAAACAGCAACGATCAAGCACAAAGTTTACGGTGGTACGAATCACCAACCTAAGAATCATCATAGATCGCCTGAACGATGTCCCAATCGGCGCACCCACTGAACTACCTGACTACATCAAAAACAACAAGGCAATTAAATCGATGGTTCGAGGAACCCATCGTCTACATAATGATAATAAATGTTTCTTCAGATGCCTGGCAACCCACCGCGGAGATGGAGAACGCGACGTAGAAAGTAAATCAAATGAGCTGTATCGCAAATGGTGTCAACGTGTCCAGTTCGAAGGAACAGACGATGAGTTTGAAGGAGTCACAGTCGACGATATCCCGAGAATTGAACGACAATTCAAAGTAAACATTTATGTTTACAACCTGCAGAAAACGGATGAGACTGGCTCTGACGAAGATACAGATTCAGACATGGACGATGTGGACATCGAAGGGCACCGACCACGACAACCCGTGTTGGCAGATTTGCTGGAGCGCGCCAACAGTCCTCAACTGGATCCCTTCTACATGTATGACCAGCAGGAGGTAGATGAGCAGGACCTGGTTGATTGGGATGCTCCTATACTGGAGCCGGCCCGGGAAAGGAATCCTTTCATCGATGATGAGGCTGGTGAAGAGGGGGAGGTACTGGAGGAAGGAGAGGTAACTGATGATGAGGTTGAAGATGGAGAGGTGGCAGGAAGTGAGGGAGAAATAGAGGAGGGAGAGTTAATAGAAGTTGGTGAGGAGATAGAAGGTGGAAATAATGACGGCGATGAAGTGGCAGAAAGCGAAAACGAGGAAGGTGATGAGGTGGTAGACATGGAGACCGATGATGGGAATGGTGAAGGGGACGAGGAGGTAGAAGGCGGAAATGATGGTGATGAGGTTGTAGACATGGTGGCGGAAGATGGAGATGAGGAAGTCGGAGAAGGGAATCAAGGTCGGGCCCAGAGACGGTGGAGACGCCCAAACGAGTTTGCTGAGCTCATTTACAGATCAGAATCATCCTTCGACAACACAATGTACCTAAACCTGTACGAAGACCACTTCTCCCTCATTACTGACATTCAACAGTATTGCAAGGCATGGCGGTGCCTAAAGTGCGATAAGTTCTTTTATCGCCGAAACGATCACACCCGCCATGAGCCAATCTGCAATGGTGGTGCCCCAAAGCGGATTTACCCTGGTGGTGGATGGGGCAAGACCAAAACGATTCATCAACTGCTCAGGGAAGAAGGGCTTGAGGTGCCTGAACACGTATACTGTTTTCGGTGCACCTTCGATTTTGAAGCCTATTTCGAGCAACTGGACGAGTCGTCACCATCTGGTAAACTGAAGCTGACTAAACGCTTGGTGCCAGCTTCGGTCAGTGTCGCGTCTAATGTGCCCGGCCATGAAGCACCGCGATGTTTCCTCAGTAACGGAAACCCAATGGATCTCGTCACAGACCTCTTCAACCACATTGAACCGATCAGTACTGCAGCAAGAAACATCATGATGCAGTACTACGGCACCATCTACGATACAGTGAAACAGAAAGCGGATCAACATCAGGAACTCAAGCAGCAGGTGAAGGAGAACAGGAAAAATGGTGTTCAGAACAACGACTTGGAAGACAGGGCTGCAGAGTCGAGACGATGGGTCAAGCTATTTGGTAGACTTGACCGGTACATCAGTCAGCTGCCCGTCATTGGATTCAACTCTGCAAAATTCGACCTGAACCTAGTGAAGCAGTACTTTGTTCCTCACCTGGTGCGCAGCAAAACTAAGATTCACTATGCTATTAAGAAAGGCCATGCATATCTCGCCATCAGCACGCCGTCAATGGTCTTTCTTGATATGAGCAATTACCTGGCTGCCGGCACCAGTTACGAAGGCTTCCTCAAATCATTTCAAGTGGAACAACAGAAGGGAAAATTTCCATACGAATGGTTTACTTCCCTACAGAAACTGGGGGAAGAACAGCTACCACCCAAGGAAGCCTTCTACTCGGAGCTGAAGCAGACTGGAATTTCAGACGAAGATTATGAAGAGGTTGTGCAGACCTGGCAGAGAGAAGGCTTTCGGAACATGAAGGAGATGCTGATTTGGTACAACAATCTCGACGTTGTACCCTTTTTGGAAGCCATCCACAAAATGTGGGTGCTGTTTATGGAAATTGGCATCGACATGTTCAAGGAGGCCATATCTTTGCCAGGAGTTGCCCTACGGGATCTAGTGCGTCACGTTCCCCAGGATACCATCTTCACGCTTTGGAACAAGGACACTGCGCACCTACAACATCTGATCAGAGACAATTTCGTTGGCGGTCCTTCAATCGTGTTTCACCGAATGCACGTCGTTGGCGAAACCTACATTGGTGAAAACCCAGTTCAGTCCATTGTGGGTTACGACGCCAATGCCCTCTACCTGGACTCAATGTGCAAAGAAATGCCAACAGGACTGTTCAGGGTATGGACCCCGGCGACTGAGAACGATATCGGGAAAGAGGTTAACGCAAAATCTCTACCCCATCACAGCGACGAGGCTCTGGCCATCGCTAAACAACGATTCGATGCAGCCGTGGAGCATAATATGAGCAGGACACTCAAGACTACTTTCGAGTACAACCATTCTCGAAAGGAACTGTATTTCCTGTATCAGCAAGCGGTCGATCTGCATATGCGGACATCAATGAATCTCGGTATTGAAGAAGAAATTCGGATTCAACATGCCTTCAACGGAGGGCAAAAGGCATTCTACAACGGGAAATCGGTGTATCGAGTGGACGGATACATCCCTCATTGTGCCCTCTTCAACAAGCCAGTTGTCCTGCAATTCCATGGCTGTTACTTTCATGGTCATGACTGTGTGCTTACCACAACTATGGACCCAGAATTGAAGCGTGAGAGAGCTGAAAGAACTGCCAAAATGGAGGACTACTTAACATCGCTGAATGTTGAGTATATACGTATGTACGAGTGCGAATTTCACGCCGAGTACTACCAGGATTTGCAGAGCGATGAATACAAGAGGTGGAGCAGGCAGAAAAGGCAGAAGCAGGCAACAAAATCAACCGGAGACATCGTTGAAAGTGTTCGGGAAGGGGACTTCTTTGGCTTGTTGGAGGTGGACATACAGGTCCCAAACTGGAATGCACAGCTGCGGAAGCAGTTTGAGGAGTTCCCACCCATCTTCAAAAATACCGAGATTGGCCTGGAGGATATTGGCCCTACCATGCGCGCATACGCGGAGGAAAACGGCCTGCTTAAGAAACCCCGACGTGCACTGGTTTCTAGCTACTTCGGAGAGAAGATCATTCTTGCCACGCCACTCCTGAAGTACTACCTAGACCTGGGGCTGGTAGTGACCCGGGTTTATCAGGCCATCGAGTTTGAAGCTGGGAGGAACGTCTTCAGTCACTTGAAAGACGAGATCGCCCAGCACAGACGAAATGCTGATCGAGACCCAGCCATGAAAATGAAGGGAGAGCTTTGGAAATTGCTAGGAAATTCCTATTATGGCAAATGCTGTATGGACGTGGAAAAGCATGAAGATTTGCTTTTCGCGAGCCAGCGGGAAGCGGCGAAGCTTACCAATGAAGGTCGCTTTCGTGGAAAGGAAGAAATTGCCAATGGAGTCTATGAAGTAACAATGGCAAAGAAAGAGGTCATATTCAACCTCCCGAATTTGATCGCTTTCTTTGTCTATTCCCACGCGAAGAAGCGAATGCTGGAGTTCTACTATGACTTCTTGGCAAAGGTAGTCCCGAATCATTTCCAACTGATTCAAATGGATACCGATTCCATGTACTTTGCCATGACCGGGACTAGCTTAACGGATACATCAACCAAAAGCGGCAGTTACCACGAATACGTTCGGCTCTCTGGCGATTTCCTAGCTCTCTCTGAATTCGACCAAAGAACCCCAGGTCTCTTCAAGGAGGAGTGGAAAGGAGATGGGATGATAGCCCTCTGCAGCAAAACATATTTCGGATGGAAAAATGCTCCCAACGCAAAGCCCAAATGTTCTACCAAAGGGCTTTCGAAAAAGAACAACGTCACAAGGGAGATGTTTTGGGAGGTGCTGCAGGAGAAGGTCAAGAAGGGTGGAATCAATCGGGGCTTCATGGTGAAGCACAACGAGGTGGTAGCATACGAACAGCGCAGAGACAGTCTGTCCTATTTCTACCCCAAACGAATCGTGGCAGAAGACCACGTTTCTACCGAGCCCCTTGACATTTAACGCTCGACAAGAGAATTAGTTTTTGAACTGTACTTTGATGCTGTAAAATGAATTGTACATAGTAAAAGATGTAAATGTGTTTTGTCTTTCCAATTTCTCAACTGCGTCTTC
Source organism: Trissonchulus latispiculum (assembly GCA_030248195.1). NCBI lineage: Eukaryota > Metazoa > Nematoda > Enoplea > Enoplida > Ironidae > Trissonchulus > Trissonchulus latispiculum. The sequence continues at coordinate 4,335 of JASAND010021944.1, forward strand.
TTGTCTACGTGATCCTCAATGGTTAATGTGCTTGGGTGGGAAACATGAAGACAATAATGGTTAGTTTTAATTGTTAATGGCTAATTAATTTAGACAGTTGCTAAGGAGTAAACAAAGACTGATAATCTTATGGCTGAGTAATCGAAGATTGATCGTGAATTAAGCGGAATCAAAATATCTTTTAAGAAAGCTGTCACCACACTCGTAACTGCAGTTTAAAGGAACACAACGCAAAAACAGTTTTGAAGTTCACAGGTTTCCTGACTAGGCTTTACTCTGAATCGAACCTGTCCCAAACTTGACTAATGTGTGACTGGATCTCTGCAAATTATTGTCTTTACAATTTGCACATATCTTTCCTTTCAGGGTTGCTTTAGTCTAAACGGCGCTACTTCATTTATTTTGTTTTAGGGCAAAATGGATTATTCTCCAAAAGCAAAGAAAATCTGTTGTCTGGGAACTGAGCGGAGTGCGGGTATGTAGCAATACCATAATTTTGATAACCATTGTGACTGACCGACAGATAGCACTTTACTAGTGCTGATCTAGTGAAACCTCGAATCTTAATAAAGAATTAATGTTACAATGCAAAAGTTATCATTGACAAGAGTTGGGCAGAAAAGTTATAGAACAGTACTGCTGATAAATTGTGATTTGAAACATCACAGATTCTCTGATAATGCAGGTGCGTTTGAGTTACGTTCGCAACACTTAAAGCAACATTACTCGGGAACTTAATTCTTGTGTATATTTCAGGGCCGCACACCGAACTAATTGGGAAAATTGCGGAGGAGGTCCGGGATTTGGGCGACATAGAGGAGTGTCCATTAGTCATCATGGAGAGGCACTACCCAACGGAATCTGTCCCCAAGGGGTTGACCATTGAGGAGGAGGCTGATATCGGGAGAGGTGTTTACCTAATCCTCAAGGGCCAATATGAAACATATTGGCGGTCTAAGGTCAGGGACGGGACTGGGGCCGTAATTGAGGAGGAGCTAAGGAGGTTTGTAAAGGAGGTGTCCTGGTCCATGTGTGGTGGATGCCGGCGAAACCAACCCAATCAGCTGGCCCATGATTGTATCAATTACCCACAAGAGCATGAACGCGTGGCATTTAACATCGCCGACCTGACCCCGCAGGAAAAGGACGAGTTCCGGGAATACCATATACGGACAAAGGCCGCTCAGGGGCAGGTGGAGGAGGAGGAGGAGGAGGAGACGGAGACGGAAGAGGAGGAGGAGGATGTATGGGTTCCAAAACTGACCCGAATGGACGCTGTATGTGGTCGGAAACCACGGGAACGGAGGATGACAATTTGAACTAATAAAAGTTGACGTTTTTCGCACATATGTATATACTGTACAATAAAATGAATCAAACCCTTACAGATATCTACTTTACTCCACGTCTAGTGGGAAGTTTAGGCGGTATTAACCCTTTACTAAGTCAAGCGAAGCATAGAAAGCTTGACATTTCTCGGGATGAGCTTGAAGAGTGGCTAGAAAGTCATGATGCGTATACTCTTCATAAACCTACTAGGCGAAGGTTTCCTAGGAATCGCTACGAAATGTCGGGAATCGACGACTTATGGCAGGCAGATCTTGCAGATATGATTTCTTTGAGCAAGTGGAATGACGGAGTCAAGTATCTATTAGTCGTGGTTGATGGGTTCTCAAAATTCGCCTGGATTGAACCTTTAAAAAACAAGAAAGGTGATACTACTAGAGATGCTATAGTTTCGGTGCTCCAAAGGTCTAAACCTCGCAAACCACAAAACTTTAATACAGATTGCGGAACCGAATTTAATAATCAGTATGTGCAGGAAATGATGAAAAAGGAAGGCATAAATTTTTATGTTAGCAGAAATCCCCAAACTAAAGCAGCAATGGCAGAAAGATTGATTAGAACTTTAAAGTCACGACTATATAGATACCTGACTCATAACAACACTTGGCGCTATGTCGATGTATTGCAAGACATTGTTGATTCTTATAACCATTCAAAACATCGTAGTATAAAAATGGCACCTGTAGACGTTAATGAGGATAACGTGAAACAAGTTAAGAAAAATTTATACCCTTCTACCGGAGAAACTTTTCCAAAAAAGTTTAAGTTTAAAGTAGGTGATTTGGTTCGAATCCAGAAGGCGAAAAATGTTTTTGCTAAAGGCTACACACCAAATTGGACTGAAGAAATTTTTTCAATTGTTGAAGCATTGCCAAGACGATATCCAGTTTATCGATTGAAAGATAGTAGCGGTGAAATTATTGTCGGCACTTTTTATGAGCAGGAACTTCAGAAAATTCAAAAGACGCCAGATGCTACTTATAAAATTGAGCGAATTTTAAAGAGGCGCAAGGTACGAGGAGGTACGGAGTACCTAGTTAAATGGCTTGGGTACCCTACTTCTGCAAGTAGTTGGGTTCCTGAGTCAGATGTTGTAAATTTAAGATAGTGAGCGGCAGGTGTTTATGATGATTTTATACGCATATTCTAACACTACTGAGCCGGAATGGTATATTACGAATTTGCAAGGAACGGTAAATTTTAATCATTCGTTAGATTTAATCAAAATTAATCAAAAGTTTAAAAACACTGAATACACACCGGCACGTTTTCGTGGTCTTAAGTGGAAATTTCTTGCAGGTGGTAAATATGTTACATTTCTTCTATTTAGTACTGGCAAAGCCACTATAGTAGGGGCTAATCGGTTGTGTCAAGTGCATAAAGCAATTAAATATTGCACAGTACTTTTGCGTAGACTCGGTTACCCACTGATTGCACCCACGTTTACGTTGCAGAACGTTGTTGCTTGCTGCAATGCACATCGTCACATTGATTTGACAGCGTTGGCCGAGCACGTACGTGCCAAGTACAGGTTCGAACAACTCATTGAAAGGGGAGGTGCTCGTGTGTTTCTAGCGCCAAGTGTCACTGCAAATATTTTTCATACTGGAAAAGCTATCATTACAGGTGCTAATTCAGTTGAGAATATGTTTCGCTATGCGGAAGTGGTATTCTCATTAATAAAAGACGCGGTAGTTACTAAAGATTGGACAAAAATGTCTAGCTTTAACGTGAATTTGACTATTAATACCGACTATCCTTCTGTAAATTTGCCAAAGGCACTTAAAGTGGAAGGTTTTGAAGTCGGAGTTACGAAATGTTCGCTAACTAAAGGCTGGGAGAATATACCCAGTGGCGAATTCGTAGTTGATGGTGAAAAGATTATTGCGCCTGGCGGATTCTCTGACAATGAAGCTGACTTAATAGAAAAATTAAATGAGCTATTAAGTACTGCTGACGTTAAATTAGAGCTTTCGACTGCCAATGTCGTAAAAATTATTAGCGACAAACAAGTTACAGTATCGGCCCCATTGTCTCACGTTCTGGGAATCGAACCCGGGCAGACAGTTGGTTCGAAACCAATTGATTTAGATTATATGAGACAAGTGCTTTTCGTTGTTGCTAGCTTTGTAAAGCCACAGATTGTTAATAATACTACTTTACCATTGCTTCATACATTTATGCCAAGGCAAGCAATGGCATCTACGGAATATGTTGAGTTGTTGGAAACGGAATTAACCACTTTGCGTTTTCAATTCCTCAACTTGTTGCTTCAACCTGTAAAGTTTCATGGTGGAGTCGTCGTTCTACAGCTTCACTTTAGGAAAATTAATAAATAGGAAGAAAGAATAGCATAAAGTGTAGTATATAGAGTATTACCGAAGCTAAAAATGGCATTTCGCAAACGTACAGTGCTTTTCCCTGGTGCAACTGGCACTAAAAAGCGTAGAAGAAAGTCTAGCAAAGTTGGTAAAGTTAATAAAAGGAAGCGAAAGTCTAGCACTAAACGTAAACGTAAAGTAACAAGACGCAAACGTAGACGATGAATAGAAAATCTAATTTGTTTCGAGCTTGCAGTGTCGAGTCTTTAGACTATACGACATTACCCGATGTACAGCAGGCAATTGAGTCTTCTCAAATTCTAGAAATTCCATGTTACACAAGTTTACCGCGAGATGATTTAACAAGTTTAGACTTTCGTCTGGATAAAACAGATGCTTTTATAGACTTGGATCAAACATTTTTCTACATAAAGTTACAAGTTTTGAAAAATGATAACACCGAGCTAACTGAAGATAATTTTGTTGCGCCCATAAATTTATTTGGTTATGCAATTTTTGCAAACTGCGAAATTTATATTAGCGATCAACGGATCACTACCGATCAAGTAATATTCCCTTGGCTATGCTACTTGCGCTATCTTTTATTCGAACCAAAGGATGCATTTACCCTCAAACTTATAAACTGGATTAAAGATCCAGCGGGGACCTTAAGTGTACACTACATACCGCGTTCTGCAGAGGAAACAAAAGAAGTAGCCACTACTACTACTGACCAGGTCAGTACTACTGAAAACAAGAAACCAAAACGTTATATTTTGAATTCAGCGATGGAAGAGAGACATAAACTAATTGAAAAATCCCAAAAGTTAGAACTGTTGTTACCTTTAATGAGTGACATTAGAAAATTTGGTAGGTTAATTCCTAGCCAAACGGAAATTACAATTAGATTTCTACGAACTCCTTCGTCTTTTGCCCTGTTCGACCAACTAGAACGCTTATCATATAAAATTAAAGTACTAGACGCAAAACTTTATGTTCCTAGAGTGAAATTGACGCAGCCTGCCATTACGGCTTACGATAAGTTGCTAAATTCGAAAGGTTTCCACTATCCCACTACCCGATACATCGGTAAAGCCCGGGCCTTAGCGCAAAATGATCAAAACGCTGAATGGACAGTATTCACCGGTAACCTTCCCCAAAGGATTTTCTTGTTTATGATTGACAGCAGTGCGTATAATGCGCAAATATTCAGCAACCCTTTTGATTTTAAGTTGTACCACTTGGGGACACTAAGCGTATACGTTAATGACCAAAGTTTACCTCAAGCAGCGAGCTTGACTTACGATAAGGACAATTTTGACAAACTCAGAGTTTTCATGTATGCCTTGATGGGTGTCACTGGAGAAAATCCAAATCTGGATTTGAGTTTGGAAGATTTTGAGGGTGGGTACGGAATTTTTGCAATAGACTGCACTAAAGATCAAGCAGCCTTTTGCGAATACAATAATCCTACACAACAAGGAAACTTGAGAGTAAAGTTGGACTTCAAGAAACCGCTTTATACAGCGGTGACACTATTGGTGATTGGAGAATTTGACACTATGCTTCATATAGATAGCTCGCGCAATCCTACTTGGACTGAATAGAAACTAATAAAAGAACGGAAATACCACAAATAAACAAACACTATGGCGCTTTTACAACCTTATACAATGATAGTTTCGGGTGTGACAGGTAGCGGAAAATCTGTCTTTGTAAGTAAGCTTTTGGAGAATCAATCTGAGATACACAATAAACCTTTTGACAAAATCTTCTACTTGTACTCTATGTTTCAAGATCTTTATAAAGACTTGCTTAGCAAAGTACCTAATATTGAAATGATTCAGGGAATACCAACAGATTTGGTAGAAACAGTGACCAGTAGCGACGGCGACACGCTGATAGTTCTTGATGATTTAATGTTTGAATTGGAAAACGATAAAAAATTGCCGGCATTATTTACGAAATGTCGTCACGCCAACTGTTCAATAATTTTAGTGTTGCAAAATTTTTATCACGAATCAAAATATCTAAGAACTATCACACGCAACGCACACTATATTGTGCTTTTCCCCAATCCTAGAGATGCACAAATTATAAGTCGCCTAGGACAACAAATTTTCCCAAATCAACCCAAATTTCTACCAGACGCTTTTGCCCAAGCTACGTCCAAGCCTTTCGGCTACTTGCTTTTGGACTTAAAACCAACCACCGATCCACGATTTAGAGTTAAGGAAGGTATATTTCCGGGTGAACAGCATTACTTATATTTACCTAAAGGTAATAAATAGAAACTAACATCTTAAGATTCACACAAAATGTCGACAGTAGTAAAAACTAACGTTCACTTTTTGCATGTGCTCGCCGAAGCGCATCCTAAAGTTATTTCTGCGATGCTTAGTACTGTAAGGAAAAGTTTAATAAAAGCAATCTCTGAAGTAGCCCTTAACGTTGTAAATGGTAGAGTACCTCTAACTCCCCAACAGCAAAGAAAATTGAAACGATATACTAAACTCGTCGAACTTTTAACAAATAAGAAGGTACCAGATAGTCGTAAAGTTGCAATAGTCAAGAGGAATCCTCTTTTGCTAAAATTTCTGTTAGAACCAGCACTAAAGTTTCTGGAAACGTTTATATAAATGGCGCAACGAATGGTAGTGATACCGGAAACTGTGTATAAAAAATTGTTGACATCCCAAGGAAGCACAACAGCTCCTCAAACTTCAACTCAGTATCAAATTGTTGAATCCAACACTGAAACATTACAAAATTTAGCGGATCTTTTACCGAAACAATACAGAAATAAAGCCAGAATTTTGCTACACTATTTAGAGGGAAACGTAAAGTTGGATTCGTCCCAAAGGATTTTGTACCCACTTACTAATGAGAAGGGTTCACATTTGCTCGATTTAGTCAAATATTTTGTTACACCTAATCATATTAAACAATTACGGCCCTTAGATGCACCAAAGTTTGCAAAATTGTTAAAAGAGCTCGGCGTCCCTAAAGCTGCAATTTCACGAACTGAAATTAATAAAAGACACAAACAAGCTATTAAATCATACTACGAATGGATACCTTAATGGTAACTCCTGTTTCAACGCTCGGGGTTGATTGCTCGCGACTAACATTTTCTGTGTACAGCTTAACTACAAGTTGCCAAAACTTGGGAGAGAAGAATATTAGAGATTTTCTAAACTCGCTACTGCAAGCTACGGAATCAAGAGATAAGGTGGTATTTATTTTTGAAGACGAACACTTTCACTCATTCCAGACAAGTATTTTATTAAGTGGCGCTGTAAATACTACAAACTTTGCTAGACTTTTTGCAGACGATCGGTCAGTTACCGTAACATTCATACATATAAAATGTACATAAATATTATTTCGCGTTGGGAAGAACGCGGTAAATTTGGAGTATTTGTATTTATATTGATATTTATATTGAGTGTTTTGATTGTACTGTTTAAACAAGGGCAACTGTTGTTAAATGTCACTCTTGCACCCCTGCCAACACAATCGAACACAGTAATGTGTTTCCAGAATTTTACTCGAACAAACCCAGAGGAGTATATCCCTTCCACAGGATATAGGATTCTTTGGGATAATTTAGATGCTCGTAGACTTAGAGCAAGTATTGGATTAGATATTCCAAAAGCGGATAAATTATGGGGTGCAAGAGTTGTGTATTTGTTTCGTACCTTTGATGATATTTTACAAACTGTTCGTAAAGATGTTCCCCTAAAATTATTATTGATTGTTGATAAAGATTCAAAACTTTTCTATATTCGTAATTGTTTGAATGGGGCAACTGTTGTTGAAAAGTTAAGTGAATTCGATCTTGAATTTGTATTTGAACATACGTATATACAAATGCATATAGATTATCTATAGTGGCAGATGTTTTCACAGCAGGAGGTCAAATTAAAGTTAGAAAACTCTTGAAGCCAAGTTCACAGCAGGGTATAAAACCGACGCCAAGTGGCAGATGTTTTCACAGCAGGAGATCGAGTGAAATTTAGAAAACTATTGAGGCCAAGTGGCAGGTGTTTCACAGCAGGAGGTCTAAACCGACGCCAAGTGATTTTGAAAGAGGGTCAATTGAAACTCAATTGAGTGAGTTAGTCTATTGTTGTCAGTCTTACAGTAAAGTTGTGTCATCATCATGCAGAACTCTGATTGTCATGAACGATTTATTCAACAACCGGATGGAGATATCTACCTATTCTTCACTGGATACTCAACCTTCTCGAACTTTTACCGGCTGCCTTTTCTCATCGATGGTCGCCTCTACCAGACTGTAGAACAATATTATCAGTCTCGGAAGGCACGGTACTTCAATGACCACGATGCTTATAAGAAGATTCTGGAATGCTGGGCACCGAGTCGGTGCAAGGAACTGGCTAAAGACATCAAGGGCTTTGATAAAGCTGAATGGAGGAAGGCTGCGGAAGATGTGATGCTAACTGCTCTAAGAGCAAAGTTTGGGCAGAACAAGGCAGCTCGGGACAAACTGGTGTCAACAGGCAGTGCAACCCTGGCCGAGGCATCTAAATACGACAAGTTCTTTGGAATTGGTATGGCAATCAATGAAGATGGTGTCGAAGACAGAAGAAACTGGAAAGGACGCAACGTTCATGGTGAAAACTTGATGAAAATACGTGATGAACTCAAGTAATTGTTTTGTGTTGCCCTTGTTAACTTTGTACATAATTTGTATATAGAAAAAGTGAATGCAAAAAACAAGGAAGCATTCAGAAAATGCAGAAAAGAAAAACTGCAGGAAAAAAAAGCAGAAAAGAATAACTGCAGAAGAAAGCAGAAAAGAAAAACTGCAGAAAAAAAAAAGCAGAAAAGAAAAAAAAAAACTGCAAAAAAAAAAAATGCAGAAAAGAAAAACTGCAAATGCAGAAAAGAAAAGCTGCAAGGAAATGAAAAAAAAAAAAAACATCCGACCTTTATGGTGCAAATGAAATCATTAATTGATAAGCAAATAGCAATAAATACTCTAGGTCAGCGTGAAAATCCTTTTTGGTGGGAAATGAGAATGAATCGATTAACGGCTTCTCAGTTTGGTCGAATCGCTCGTAGGAAAGGGAACCTAGACTTTCAGACCACTAAAATGCCAGCAGCTTGTTTGGTTGGCATTAAAGAAGAGATAAATGCGAAACGAGCTTACATAAAATTTATGCAAGCTGCCTACAATGTGGATATCTGTATTTATGATGTTGGTCTCTGCGTTCCTGAATGGGCGCCTTATCTAGGTGCTTCTCCAGATGGAGTTGTTGTCAATAAGTTTGATTCTAGCACCAAACCATGGTTGTTAGAAGTTAAGTGTTTGTACGATACCCACCCTATCCCTCGTTCAATTGCACAAATCAGACTAGAGCGAGGAAGTAGCTTTTACTTAAAAGTAGTGAATGGTCAGTATGTTTTACGCAAGGAACACAACTACTACTCGCAAGTTCTTGGCCAAATGGCAATTACTGGCATCAGCTTTACTCATTTAGCTGTATATGCTCCTAGAGTAAAGGAGTTGCTGGTAGTTCCTGTTCATTTTAACGAACAGGATTGGCTAAATTTGAAATCAAAATTGGATGAGGTACATAGTGACCAGACCAGAGTGGACAATGGTCAAGTAGAAATGATGGACACTAGTCCAATGGCTACTGAGGTAGCGGTCATGAACACTATGGCTTCTGATGTAGAGGTCATGGACACTAGTGATAATTACGTCAGCATGTATGACTTGCTCCATCATTTAAGTTCAATTGAAATTTAAACTTTAAGGGCAGGTGCAAAACAGCAGGTGTAAAACGGCAGGTGACTTTTAAAAACTCAAATGAGGGCATTATAAACGTTTAAAGTTTTCAGTTTGAATTGCTATTGTCTCTGAATTGGTTTGTTATGGCTAGCTTTACTGTTGCCTTTGTAACGGTGGTTTCTGATGGGATTCATGAAATGGGGGAGGTGGTGATGGAGGTTTCGGTCCTGGTGCTGTTCCCTGATGGTGGTACCTATGAAGAAACCTATAGGACCCGGGCTCCAGTGGCATTCAACTCATTGACTGAAAAGCAGAAGGCTTCATTTTATCGGGCCAGATCGATGAACGGACTGAACTGGGTGGATTCACCACAGCTGGCAACGAAAATGGAGGTTCTGGCCAGGGTTTGTGCGGTCATTCAACAGAAAGGGGCAAAGGTGGTGATCACCAAAGGGACTGCCCAGCACAAATTGCTGGTGCAGGCATTTTCATTGGCTGAGCTGAAGGTCGGGTTGTACGATGCCGGTTATCATCTGGACTACCCTGCTTTTCCCAACATGCCATGTGTGGAGGGTGTCCCCAGCTGTGGAACTCACAAAAGAATGCGATTCATCAAGAAGAATATTCAATGTGCCCGTCACCGAGCCCACCAACTGAAGGAAACCTTTTTAACTTTTAATGAGTAAACTGACTTGTCTTGTATTGTAGTATGTAATGTAATTGTTGTAAATAAACGAATAAAGGATAAAAGAAAAAAAATGAAAAGAGAAAAGAATTGTATAAAATATTAAAAATGTAAATAAAAATATCCGCCTAAATGGCTAAAATATCCACCTAAATGGCTAAAATATCCGCCTACGTGGCTAAATATCCGCCTGGCTGGCTATTTGCCTAAAGGCTATAAAATTAGTTGGAATTTGGGAAATTAATAAAAGGAAGACGATAATTTCAATAGAATTAACAAAAATGATCTAGAAAAGTAAAGATGGAATTTGAAATAAGCAAAGATTACGCTGCCGATGCAAACCAAATGCGATGTGTGGAAGCAACCATCGGTGCCATGGAAAATGATTTGATTGCTGGATCCAATGTGAAGCGCTTTCTGGAGGCTCACTTCCCAGACTGGACTGAAGATAGCCTGATGTTTCTACTGATATCAGATTCCTGCTCTCATATCCTATACAAGGACTGGGTGACCAAGACAGGACTGTTTCAGTCGTCAGGGTTTCAAGGCCGTCCACAACTTCATCTAACGGCCATTCACATCAAATAGTAAGTAGCTTAACTAGAACAACGAAATTAATAAAAGGGATTGGTATTTTAATATAAAGATATTCAGATATTGAATAAACTTACATAAAGCTACTAAAATGATTGAACCATATGAACACCAAGAGTCTAACTTTGGTTTGAAATGGATTCAGATTGATGACCGTGTCCCAATGGACAGCGAAACCTGGATCACTCGGATAAGTAATCTCTTGAGAGGCAAACGTAAAGTCTCTATGATTGTCAACAACGGAACTGGAACACTGGTGCCCATTGGACTGACTGATGTGCGGGACTTTCCCAAACAGACTGTGGCCCACATTCTTCATAAGAAGACTGCAATTGAGTTCTTTCTGTTCTACGTTCCTGAACAGCAAGCTGCGGATTCTGCGGATGGATTCGATTGACCTACGGATGAACGCTGACTGACGGAAACTACAAACCTCTTCGGAGGTTCCGCCTAGTACTTAGTACTTGGCATTACAAATCTGTTGATACTTGCAATAATCTCTTTCATTTTTGTTTTAGAAATTATGGATCTTGTTTACGACAATTTAGTATTATTTTGCAACGACATGAAGGCTGAGCCTGTATTGGATTATCTATTGGAAGTGGGATTACTTTCTCCCAACGTGGCGGAGGACCTCAGGCGTCGGACGCCTGACCATGACAGAAATATGGATATTATAGCAACGCTTAATCGACACGGAGCCAATGCCTCGATTTTATTTCGAGAGGCACTGCGAAAATCTGGACAGCACGACCTCATGATGATCTTGCCTGGACCAGATCAGCCATTACAGAGGGGCGTTACCTGGAAGGTTTACTCACGTCTACGGAAACTTCAACTACAAGGTCAGGAAGTATTCGAATCTACGGAAACCGCCAGGATTGACATTGCATATGCGCTGGGGCCTCTGGACTGCGACGTTCGATCGGTGGACTTTACGGAATGGTTGGGAAACCACCCCTGTAAACGATGGACTGTTCCCGAATGGCTCATTACACCGTGGAATCATTATGACTGCAACCATTAACTAAATTTCTGCTGTATATCTGACTTACCTTGTATAATATGTAGTCACTTGTAAACCCTGCTGTATATTGCTTGAAATAAACATTTTCCGCCAGTTACTCTGGCTAGAGAATTTTAAATTCTCTTTTCATAAAATACTAACAACCAACCTCAAATAAACAAACTTTGCATTTTCATCACAAATTGTTAGCCACGTACAGAGCGGAGCTCAGGTTGGAGAGAAAAACTAAGCTCATGTTTGAATTCTACATGCCTGAAAAACCTATAGATAAACTTTTCCCGTTAAGAATAAACAATTTTCAAATTTAAGCTTGGGTCAGCCATGGTTCCGGTCTAGGGCTAGGTACAGATTGGAGCTTACAAAATGAGGAAAACTAAGCCCATATTTGAATTCTGCATAGTCGAAAACCCTATAGATGAACTTTTCCCGTCGAAAATTGATAATTTTTAATTTTAAGCTAAGGTCTGCCATGGTTCCGGTCGAGGGCAAGCTACAGGACGGAGCTTAGTCAGCAGTGGAAAACTAAGCTCATTTTCGAATTCTACATGGTCGAAAACCCCCTAGATAAAGTTTTCCCGGCGAAAACTGACAAGTTTTAACTCAAAGTCAATTTTACCGTGGTTCCGGGCTAGCGCCTCCGGGTCTCCGGGCCTCTTTACCCCCAACCACCCCCTAATGCTTTGAGCCTCCCGAGCCTCCCAGCCTCTTTACCCCCAACCACCCCCTAATGCTTTGAGCCTCCCGAGCCTCCCAGCCTCTTTACCCCCAACCACCCCCTAATGCTTTGAGCCTCCCGAGCCTCCCAACCTCTTTACCCCCAACCACCCCCTAATGCTTTGAGCCTCCCGAGCCTCCCAACCTCCGAGCCTCCCAACCTCTTTACCCCCAACCACCCCCCCCCTAATGCTACACGTGGTGCGGACCTATTACTACTTGTATTAATTAGTTGATTAATATTACTAAGTAGTTAAATTATGAATATTAAATTAATATTATCAGGAAAGCTTGCTTCAAGTTTTCAACCAAACTAGCACCTTCTGGAGTTACACCCTATTTGTACATTTATGTTTTTGCATCTGCATTCAGTAGTAGCAGTTAGAAATTTATCAATGTAGTTTGGTTTTATGTCGAATTAAAGCTTTGTTTGCTATTAATTGGTTAATTAAGTTGATATGAAGTTTCAAATATTAATATCCCATCTGATTCGAACATGACTTTCACTTAACTGGACTGACCATTCAGCTAAAGCTATTGCTTGTTCGATGCTTCGACAACGTTTCGTATAATACACTGAGTGTCTGTAATCTTTCATTATTACAATCTATTAAATGTTCCATTTCGAAGAGAACGGGTCTGGTTTTGCGCATAACTTGACAAAACTTTTTTGGCCCCCTTTTGACGGTGGCGTGTCATTAAAACAGAAACGATGTATTTTCAGATCCCCCCATCATTGTTTTGCCATAACACTAAAAATTGTTTCGCTAAACTTTTGGATTAAAACTGGTACATGACAGCAGTAGATGCCTTCTTTTCAATTTTGGACTGTAATGTTTGAACATCTCTGCTGACTTTATTGTCATCATTCTGTTTCATAAGCCAAGTAATTTTTCTGTATAACAAGGTTGTAATTTTTAAATGCTAACACAACTGTACACACAAAAGGACTAACGACATTCGCCAAGCGTAAACTTAAAATATGCCGGATCGTTAGCTCATGTCACACTCTTATGTATTATGTACTCTTGCCTACGCTGCAACAACTGTAAATCCATAAAGCAGTAATGTCTATTTTATACTTTTGCAATTAGCAAGATTCCTATTGAAATAGCTCAGGCTAAAGTTTGGAGCTATGTAATGACATTGTGTTTTGGAAAAATGTTTGGATCCAAAACCCAATAAATTCTAAATATCCCACCCTTCTGTGATTGGATTTTGTATCCAGGGGTTGTTAAGGATGTTTTAGTCAGTTCTCACTTCCATGACCTCGAAACGAAACCCTGGAAAACTTTATCCTCACAGATTTGCCTCCATTACATGTTTGTAAAAGATCCAAATTTATGGTAAATACATCAGCAACTTCGATAGGTTGAAATCAGCGCAATAAACTAATCTCAACGCCTGGGCGGCTCAGTATTTAAGAGTGCTATACTCAGGATCCAAAGCTCGGTGGTTCGATCCCTGGACTGATACTTTTCTTCAGAGCTTCTATTCCTGAATTCAACCTTTCACATTCAGTGTTTCACTTGGAACACTGATATTTCGTACTACACGTTTCCTTCAACATAGATATTGTCATAAAGGTAAAACTAAGGTAAATGTCAAAATCAGATTGTTAGCCTAAATCTGCCCAAATCCGCATGAGCTCCACTTTTCTTGATTTTTCTAAAGTCTGACACAAAAATGTGTGTACAAAATCTGTAAGGCCTCCAGTGAACTCAATATACGTCGTAACCACATAAAACCATATATTTTCGGAATCCTTGCAGCAAAACGAACATTTTTATGAAATTTAAAATTTTTTAAAATTTCAAAAATTTTAAAATATCGGTTTATCGGGGAATTTTTTCGGACCATTCAAGCTATTCAGCTCATTCGTTCCGAAAAATTTGCCCGTCCGAAGACGCATCGATTGACACAAGAACGAAAAAAATCGGTTGAGAAATAGGCATTTTATTCCAAAATTTCGTTTTTCCATTTCCTTTGATGTTTGCCGCTTTTTGCAACTTTGACTGGTTATTGCTCGCGACTCGCTCAACGGAAATTTTTTTCGATTAGATTTTCAGGACCCCCTAGGCGCCCGCTTTCACCTGATATATGTGGTTTTTCAAATTTTTAAAGTAGAGTTTTTTGAAAAATACCACTTTTTGACCAAAAATTTCGGCAAAGCTGATTTAACAAAAGTGAGTAAAAATAACATAATCATAAAATTCAAGCTGAGCTGAATCCAACGATATAAAGCTTTTGTTGCTACGACTTATATTGCGCCAGCAATGAATTTTTAAACAATATCCCTTAATTCAGCTGGTTTTGCTAGTTTACACGGCTTCAGTCAAATCAAGGCGGCAACATCAAAGAGAGCCAAAAACCAGCTGAAATAAGGGATATTCTTTAAAAATTCATTCCTGGCGCAATATAAGTCGTACCAACAAAAGCTATATATCGTTGGATTCAGCTCAGCTTGAGTTGTATGATTATGTTATTTTTACTCACTTTTGTTAAATCTGCTTTGCCGAAATTTTTGGTCAAAAAGTGGTATTTTTCAAAAAACTCGACTTTCAAAATTTGAAAAACCACATATATCAGGTGAAGGCGGACGCCTACGCGGTCCTGAAAATCTAACCGAAAAAATTTTCCGTTGAGCGAGTCGCGAGTAATAACCAGTCAAAGTTGCAAAAAGCGGCAAACATCAAAGGAAATGGAAAAACGAAATTTTGGAATAAAATGCTTATTTCTCAACCGATTTTTTTCGTTCTTGTGTCAATCGATGCGTCTTCGGACGGGCAAATTTTTCGGAACGAATGAGCTGAATAGCTTGAATGGTCCGAAAAAATTCCCCGATAAACCGATATTTTAAAGTTTTTGAAATTTTAAAAAATTTTAAATTTTATAAAAATGTTCGTTTCGCTGCAAGGATTCCGAAAATATATGGTTTTATGGGGTTACGACGAATATTTAGCTCACTGGAGGCCTTATAGATTTTGTACACACATTTTTGTGTCAGACTTTAATTAGAAAATTTCCCTTACTAAGGATCCTACTATAATACCGCAGTAATCATTAATTCCTCCGGAACAAAAAGAAGTCATGCTCAGATTTGGCACTGCGGGGAAAGTCAGACTTTCAAAGAAAAAGTTCGCCCTAAAACTCCCTAGGTTGTCTACAGTTTAAATTCTCTGCTCACTAGGTTCCACAAATCTAGAGTTATCAAATGTGACCAATTTAATTCACAGAAAAACCCTATGAATTTGATCGATCGGCAATCCTGTGATTGCGGTTTTCTTTCGTAGAAAATTTTTCTGAAACTTTTAGCCCTCCTGGTGTGTCTTAAAACTTTGATTTTTGTGAATGTTTCTAGCGAAATCTTTTCTCTGTTGTCAGCATTCATTGTAAACTTGAACAATGACGAGCTTATTTTGTCATTTTTACTCTCCTTATAACTATACCAGCCGAACCTGATTTTCTAACTGGGAACTCCGCTACGTTTTTTGCCTTTTTGCTTAAGTTATGCTTAAGTTGAAAACCGTCGGGTCCCAAAAAGGACAATTGTCCTATAACAGCTGAGGATCATTAGCAACATTTGTTGTACTAAATGTTGGAAGCTGCAGAAATGCATTTGAATGGTTTCGCTGGCAGCCGCGTGGTTTCTACAAGTGGAGGATCGTATCAAGCCTTCAGTTTGAAATACCTGTAGCAACCAATTTCTGACTGCTACACCCTAGACAACTCACCGAGACACTCAAGGGGCTACCGTTTGTCGGGAAGAGTTGCCACTGTACCTCCATTGAGGTTTATGTGTATTGGCCGTTTGATAGCACTGCAGAATACCTCGGGTAATTGCATTGGCAATTATTCAGTGGCAGCTTTTCCCTTCATTTCAAAAACTGCATATGCTCTAAGCTGGCACTATCCCTAACCGGAACAGCGAGTGGTGGAGTTGTGGCTTTAAAACAATTTCATTTAACCATTAGCTCATTTGTGGCAGGTTGAAAAATCGCAATGTTCTGCCTCTTTAAATAATTGGATAACAGGTTGAAATCGTGAATAAAAAGTCGAAAAACATCAGCCAAAACGTCGATTCCGAGTAGGAGCTTTTTTAGTTTAGTTTCTGGAATTTCATTTGGACCTTTTATTGATCAACAGGACAGACTCTTATTTTTCTTATATTGTTAACTTCCTATTACTAAAAGCTTAGTAACACATACTTTCTTAGTTTCCAGTTACGGTCATTTACCGCGTGAGACAACAATCCTAGTCTAGTAAGCCACTCTATTGACTGTCCGGATCAATTTGGTAACTAGCCAATTATTTTACCCCTAAAAGCCATCATCTTGAAAAATACCTAAATTTGTTCCACTGTCTAGCCTGTCTGTCTAGCTCAGGTTTTTAGGAAGCAACAGATTAGAAAAGGAAAAGTTTTTCCGTAAATTCTGTCACAAATTAATGACGAAACAGACAAATTCCTGCAGACAACCAATTGGAGAAGTCACACATTTTTGCTGAGTTTAAACTGTTCTAGTCTGACAGAAGTAATTAAGGTTCATTGCTTTGTTAATGGAAGTGTACTGCTAACTTCATTGAGAGTAACTGCGGGGGATTCCCCCGGCCTTATGCGACACTCCCTGGCTCATTAAATTAGGGTTTGCCACAAGCTAGCTAGCTAACACAGAAGGGAATAGAAGTTTTGGTTGGTTGTAGGCCAGTGTGACTAAGATTATTAATCTTCATCTACTTGTACAAAGAAAATGATAAAAGTTTTATGTAGGATTTACACTTCAAGCCTTTGCAAACATTTTCGACCTGATTTCGGACTTTTTCCACACAGCATTACGATAACATGCCACTTGGCCATGCCATGCTTATATAGTTTGTCGTCACGTCCCTGTATTGGTTGCAGTGTCGTATTCACGACTGCAGATCGGAAGGTCTGTGGTCTCAATCTGGGTAGAATCAAATCTTTATACTTTTCCATCGTTCAGAGGGCACATTCACAGCTCCTGGAAAAAGTGCTTTTAAAATGGCAATATGAATTATGTGTGTATAAATGAAAGGATAGGCATAGTTTGGGGGAAGAGTTGTCACTCAAACAAGTATAGGTTGCACGCGCCGGCGTGCACTCAGTAATTTAAGGCACAGATTCTTGTGAAACGGGCACGAAGTGCATGAGTTCCCTGCGCGAGGGTTTTACAAGTATTTGGACGTATATTAAAGAGTACACAATGTTGCGTGCTACAACAAATTTGTGATATGGGTTTAGTGTTAATTTGAATGCGTTTAAACACAAGAAATGTGAAACTATGAAACTATGCTAAGCATGTCTTCAGAGATTTCCCAGCAAAGTCACATGTCACCATTGTATATAGGACACTAAAGTCTATCTCGTCCTGCTCAGGTGTTTGACCGCTTTGTATTAACGCATTAGTAATTCGTTGTCACTTCAGTTTGGATACTAACTCCTTCTAGCTTGTTGACACTGTACCCTCAGTAGCTCAGTTGATAGAGCGCTGGAGCCGTCTGGAAGTCGTGGGTTCTAATCTCACCTGAGGCCCGGGCCACAGAAGCTGAAGTGACAACTTCATTTCTTACAATCCGACTCCATAGCGTGCATCTCAGTAATTTGTGTGCACGCAGTAGTTTATAGATCTTGCACCGTACTGAAGTAGATATGTCAAAAAACTAGTTTGTGGCATCGAGATAAAGTACTACAAATTAGCACTAAGCCATATCACAATTGGTAGCAAAGTTTGCACACACAGATTTGCATGCGTTTCAAGCTTGAAGCCCTCTTGACAAAATGCCAACGGTACATAATAAATAAGAGCAAGAGTACATAATAACTAAGAGTGTGACAAGCGTCACACTCTTAGTTATTTGGCTGCAGACATCATCTGCACAATAACGGCCTACCCCCCCCCACAACTGAGTACCAGGTGACCCCCCCCCCACAACTGAGTACCAGGTACACAATTGTGTAGCAGCACTCGCTTGTATGTTTACATGTTGAAGCTCAAAAGTGGCCAGCTGCTGATAGAATGTTTTTGGCTTCAACATGTAAACATACAAGCGAGTGCTGCTACACAATTGTGTACCTGGTACTCAGTTGTGGGGGGGGGGGTCGCCATGTAGTCAGTTGTGGGGGGGTAGGCCGTTATTGTGCAGATGATGTTTTCTGCTCGATAACTAAGAGTGTGACGCTTGTCACACTCTTAGTTATTATGTACTCTTGATAAGAGTAATACTCTTATCTTAATAATAAGAGTAATACTCTTAATAATGCTCGGAGTTTTCCGCATGATGCATGAATGCATGAAATACTGTGCACCTGTTATGCAAAGGGTATACACTTATTAAAAGTAGTTTGAAAATTATAGGTCTAATAATCGCTGGCACAATTGTTCTAGTTCTTGTTTTCTGTTTTGCAGATTGTTTATTTTGATGGTAGTTTTAAGGATTTCTAACGTAGTTTTGAAGCAAAACCTGTCCATTCTTCTAGTTCCTCATTAATTATTCAGAATTAATTGGTAAGTCATTCTAATGCTTTTGGGCGTTAAACCGATTTGTTTTTGAGTACATTGTTAGTTTTTTAAGATCTACAGTGTTAATTCTTGCAAAAGACTTAAACTTTAAAACTTGCTAGGTTTTTATAGTCGTTTGTCATTGGTGTAAAACCTGAAAATGTAAACTACACTTAAAACTAGGAGATTGCTTTTTTCTAAAGGCACTGTCTCATGTTACTGTTTATCGTTTAGCAGTATTAAACTCACGTGATGACCAAGCGGAATTTAAATTGAACTGTTTCTAATCAGCGTTTACTAGAAATTCAGCCAGCTTTTTTTTAAAATTAACTTATCATGATGCGGTAGGTAATGTCTATGTTTTCTTTCGTATTAGACTAGAAGATAATGTAATTAATATAGGTATACAATTACACTAACATATATACGGGGAGGGCGGGGCGCCCATATGTATCTATCTATGCTATATATGTCGTAGTACAGTAGGAGATTCAGCCTTATCTCGGATTGTACTAGTACAGTATGTGATCTCACACTGTACTAGTACAGTGTAGGATCAGGCTTAGCACAGTACAGAGTGTAACAAACAAAGGCTCATCGTATTTATGAAACCTTCTTCACTGATGTTACAGCATGTTTGGGGTCTGAAGGCTCACATAGTACGCAAATAAAATTAATTTAAGGGGGGGTCGCTTTTTTGGGGCGATTTCTCGACCTTCTCCGATTTTGCTCATTTTTACATATTTTGTACTCCCAATAGGTCCGCGAAACAAAACAAGTGCGTTTTGCGCAATATTGCTTCTATCGTTCTGTACAGGCCCTCAAAGGTGACCTCGACATGTGTTAAACATAGGAAAATGAAAAAGTTACACTAAAAAAGTTTGTGTCCAAAAAATTTTTCGCTGTGTGAGAGACTCAGCTCTGAAATTTTTTCACACTTGTTAAGGACATAATGTAGAGTGCAGCGAGTGACTTTGGTGCAATTCTGTTGAGAATTGGAATTTTGGCAAATAGCCAAACCAGGGATGGAAACTGGGTCATTATTTCTGACCCATGACCCACTTGACCCATACGCAAATTTGACCCAGACCCAAGGCGACCCATGAAATTTGAAAATTCCGTGACCCAGACCCAAATGACCCAATCGTTTTCGTGACCCAGACCCAGCTGACCCAAGAATTATCGTGACCCAGACCCAAATGACCCAATAAAATAACTCGACCTTAACTGACTTAACATTATCCTTTTGTGAAGTGGTTTTGAAACGCCGTAACTTTCTTGACTTTTGAACTTGGGTAAGAGGTATACCTTATGTACCTATATGTATAGTTTGTAGGATCGAAGCTCCTCAATCTTCTCATTTTCATTCTTTTTCAATAATAGTTATTTTACGTGAAAGATCTGATTGGTTGATGTAGCAAAATATTTAAAATTTTCAAATTGGTGTACAAGGCTTTGTTACGTGAACCGGCGAAAACATAATTGCCGGACAAGTCACAGCTAACTCTACTGATTTCCGAGAAGCAATACTAAATTCAATTTAAAATTCGCGCCGAAGGTGCGAAAATTTTTTAGCAGCGACAGTTTTACGTAATTGGAACAATGCCACATCTTCGAATTTGAAATTTGGTAAGACCCTGTGACCCAGACCCAAAATGACCCAATAAAAATTGCTGACCCAGACCCAAAGTGACCCACAGGCAGCTTGACCCAGACCCACCCTGACCCAGACGGCTTAGAAAATTGGTGACCCAAGACCCAGTAACCCAAGCAAAAATGGCGACCCAAACGACCCATGACCCAGTGACCCATGACCCAGTTTCCATCCCTGAGCCAAACTCGGAATTTTCACAAATTCTGACTTTAAAACTTTGCCAAAATTTTAATTCTCAGCAGAATTGCACCAAAGTCACTCGCTGCACTCTACATTATGTCCTTAACAAGTGTGAAAAAATTTCAGAGCTGAGTCTCTCACACAGCGAAAAATTTTTTGGACACAAACTTTTTTAGCGTAACTTTTTCATTTTCCTATGTTTAACACATGTCGGATTCACCTTTGAAGGACTCTACAGAACGATAGAAGCAATATTGCGCAAAACGCACTTGTCTTGTTTCGCGGACCCATTAGGAGTACAAAATATGTAAAAATGAGCAAAATCGGAGAAGGTGGAAAAATCGCCCAAAAAAAGCGACCCCCCCCCCCCTTAAGGCAAGTGATGAAATCGAACTACGGTCCTTCATTGCTGTAAGCTGAAATGCAACCATTTCCAACGGAGCAGAATTGCCTTATCAGGTTTACCAATTAATTTTGATTCCAGCTTTTAGGAAACTGATAAACTACTAAATCAACGACTTTGTGTCGCTGTTTGTCTGACTACAGAAAAATGTCCAAAAGAACCTCTGGAAGTTCTAGTTCTACTTGTTTTTTGTGTCATTTTAAGTGCCCTAAGACTTTGGAATAAAGGCTCTTAATGTTCACACAAGTGGCTTCCTTACAGCGCCAGCTATAACTTCTTATGTGTGTTTTTATCCGGCTCTTTTTAGTGGTCTCTTTTATGTTAAGCTCCTTTGCTATTTGTAACTTACAACTTGTTAATGTTAAACTTTAGAATTCATCCAACTCTGATGTCAAATTTGTTGCCACACTCAATTCACCTATTAGTTTTTAGTTTGCCAATAGGTGATAAGCGGTAGCGGTACTATCAAAAGTTTGTAATTGAAAGAGACGCTCAGGTTTGGTGCTGTAAGCCTGCGCGAATATCTCCACATGAAGGTAGAAATTTAGGTAGAAGGAGTAATCGATTTACTTTCCGTTTAGTACCAATGTTCTCTACATGCTGAACTGCATAAGTAAACTAAAACGTATCAGACTGGCTAACACCGCATCTTTTACAAAATTACGTGAGGTTAAAAGGTAGGTAGGAGGAAGCACAAAGCCTCCGAGATTAGCCAATCAGATGCGTTGCAGTCAACTGACTAATATGCCTAACTGGTCCATTCCTTTGAAATTTTAGAATTGCTGCGCCCAACATCTCGCAGGGTTACAGCACTAAAGAGTCTGTAGTCAGCATTAAAGAGCGGTGTCATGCAAACTAATGCATGAGCATGCTTTTTGATGTGTGCCCGATTATGCCCTGCATCTTAAGGTGCATTCATAGACGCGCGTCGACGCCCCAAATTGTAACATGCGTTTTAACCGTTTAAAATCAATTGTAACGTATTCATGCTTACATACGCGCGTCTGCTTGCGACAGGAACTATGAATGAAGCATTATTAATGTTACCAAGAGTACGCTGTCCACGCTCAGCACGCTGTCAGCACCCAAATTGTTCCTCACCCCAGTGAATCAAACAATTTCGCCCGCTTGGTCAGCGTTCTAACTTCCATTCAGTGCTCGATAAACGTTTAATAGATACCTAAGAAGGTAGGTATAGCACCCAACGTTGAAACACTTTACTTCCGTTTATGACTAAGCCTGTGCCCCCTTAGGTTTAGTTCATCAAAATAATACGCGGATGCCTATTGACAGGCACAAAAAGGAGGGTATTTTGATAAATCCTGACTTAATCTGATTCAGTAGTTCGGATCTGAGAAATGGACAGATCTACAGCATGTGACTTTCACTCCGGGATAGGATAATGATGGTTGAATATTAAAGTCTGACTTTATTTCACACTAATAAGCGTTACAGAAGTTATCGAAAGGCGTAGAATCTATCCTGCTCCGCGCAGCAAATTAGTCTTGCGTGCTTAATTAGGTGCAGCACAAAGCCTCTATACATAATCATTAGTTTAAGCCTATGATGGTGCCCCCCCGCCAGTTCGACCCACTTTGATAAATTAGCTTCAGTTTACTTTAGCCTAAAAGAGTGCCCTTCTAAAGGCACCTCAGCTATACCACCACTATAACACACTTTTCAACTCCCCAAACAAAGACACCTCTACTCTAGCACTGACTGAGATGAACTTTTCCTCATGCAAAACCTTTTATGACCTATAATTCATTTCAATCTCTAGCTTAGGTTAAAACTTGTCACAAGTTGGGATAGGCTGCACTTAATTAGTGCTTGTCCGGGACTTGAAATATTAGGCTGCCATGCTGTAAAAGTTATACCTTGCCTACAACTGCTTTGTACATATAGATAAATTTACGTTGTACTTCAGGTTTGCATTAACTATTAGTCTACACGAAGGCAATAAATTTGCTTAGGTTTAACTTAGGCAGATATAGTGACAGTTAGTGTCTGTACAAGCTACACAGTTTTAATAAATGTGTATTATGTTAATTAATAGTCGCAATTAATGACTGTTTGTTATTCTGAGCTCGTCGAGAATTTATGGAGTGAAAAACAGGTTGGCTCAGGCAGCTTGGTTACTCAGTTACAGGAAGAGTATGGCAGCAGTCATTCTGTCATTATTATAAAGCCTCGCATATCGTCTGCACGCTAACAGCTAACCTTTCCGTTCCGTACTTTCCGTGCAAATTGGGCCAAACTGAGTCAAACAAAATGCGCCCGCTCTGCATGTGTTCGGGCTGACCCGCGAACGTAATGCTTGTGTTTTTGCGATTTAACATACAGGCATACAGCGAGGGCGAACCCCGGCTTCGACTGGGCACCAATTTGCGGCCGGAGGGGGTGGGGGTCCTCTCACTGGGTTAAATTTGTGCGTAACTCGAGCACACTGAGAGCGGTCGAATTTGTCAGGCCGCTGTCCCTCTTATGTATTATGTACTTTTGGTAATGCAGTTAGACAGATATAAGGTTTGTACAGTTTTGAGCTCACATTTGAGTGCTACTTGAAGGGATTTTGAATCAGATAGGTATACGTTCATTTGCACTAACAGAGAAGCTGAAGTTGTTGCTCTCCGCACAGTTTTTGTTCATCACAGGAAATTACCTTATTTTCAGGGCGGTGATCTCCAGTTCCTATTCTGTCCTCACAGGCTCATTATTTTAAGACGAATCTAAATTACAAGAATAGAAGGGATCCGTGGGAAGGAGATCTGTTCAGTCTTTGCATCTTTTCAGTGGTAATCTAAGCTTACGCTAAGAAAATGATAGCTAAATTTGATACATAGATTTTGTAGGATCATGCATAAGCGAAGCATTTTTCTGGTAATTAGAACAATTTAGTGCAGCTTAGCTTGGGTAACAACTGTAAGTTTTCAAACAAATGCATGAGTCGGTGTTTGCAACAAATTGAGTAATACTCTCGCTGGCAGTGAAGTGGAAACAGATATCTAAAGCAGTAAAGCTAGCTAGCTAGCTTGACATAAATGCAATAAAAGACGATATATATTGAAATATCTTGTAGCGTTATTCCAGCTTTTTTATATTCCCAGTTGGTTACTTATTAAAACGAAATTGAATTGTTAAATTGAATTAAATTGTTGTTTGACGCAAACCGAAACTCAATGTCGTGATTTTGATTACGTCGAAAGATCGGTTCCTTCAATTTTTTTCTACAATCATTGGTGCAAGCAGTTCTCTCCAACCTTGACTAAGGAAGAGTGGAAACGTCTGTTTCTACCTTACTCCTGCCTTCTTGAGCTGTTAACTTGGCACGAAAAAAGCTGTCTTCTATTTAGAAATTGTCCAACTTCCTTCCCGCTTTAACATAGCTCAGGACTCAGGCAGGGAGTTCACAGTTAATGTTTAGGTTTAAGCTTAGAAGTGGTAATCCACTTTCATAAATTGGAATAATTCCTACCTAAATCCTGCTCAGCTGGAGGGCGTTCAAAGAAGGGGGAGATGGAAAAATCTACAGCGGAAGCTTAGGTGACAGTTTAAGTGTGACGCAAACAAAAACTGCCAGGAATTGGATACCTCCATTTCTGGATGTTCCCTCTTTGGTTGTTTTCTGGAAAGTGCGAAAAAGACCTGAGCACGACATATGGTAACTCTGTTAACATCAGTTATGCCACTTCTCTCGTGAGCGCTTTTAGGAAAGAGCTAAGCGAGTTAAGTTTATCTCAATGATGAATGAATAGATGCAGCTTGAGTGGAATTAAACCAGCTAAGATTAAATAAAAGAGTTAAGTTCTGGTTTTGATTCACACTTTGGAAGGGCCTCTCACATTTACAGAAAGATTAAGTTTAACTTAGTTCTAACTCTCTCTAATTTTGTCTGCTCATTCTACTCTTTAATTGGAAGGGATCTAACACATACAGTAAGATCTATTTTATAACTTAGATCTAACCCAGTCTAAATCTCTGATCAATTTGGTACAGTCCACTTAATCCCAAAACCTTTGACTGAAATTCTAAAATTGCTACCACCTTTTAGCCACTTTTAGACGACCGGTGCGTCAATTGGTTGCTGTTCTGGTACTGTTCCAACTGTAGATAACTCTTCATATTTCCTTAGCCTGGGTTGCCAGTGTTTCCATCCATTCTGGGGTAGTCTTAGCAACACGCGCCAATTATATTAGGATCTCTTCTTTCTACCCTGTTCTTAAGTGATTATCTCTGATCTGAACTGAACAGCTGAAAGAAAACCTTAACTCTTGCTTCCCATGTAAGCTAGTTCATAAATTTTCTATAGGCCCAGACGTTGTAGCTGTGGAGTTTGACACAGAGTTTAGTTTAGGCACTCTTGAGCTGTCTACTTTAACAGGTGTTTATTCATGTGACAGTCAAATTCAAAAGATTGAATGGTAAAACTAAGGTGCTTTGAGTTCTTCCTACGGTAGGAGAAAAGCGAAATTTGCACCTCATAAAGACAGACATCTGTGCAGTAGACTATCCTGAGCGTTGAGCTTTAGTAGTGCACCTCCGTAGCTCAGTTGGCAGAGCATTCGAGTTGTGCGCAAATAGTCGCTGATTCCAGTCCCACCGGAGGTCAGAATTTTTCAAACTTTCGATCCTACAGGACTTTGTGTCTGTGGATCAAGTCTACTGAAGCTTACATTGCTTTCTTCTATTAGTTTGCTTGGGTGGGGTACACAGTGAAAGTCATGTGCATTGGTACACAAACTCTGACAAATCTTGCCAGGCTGCGTCGGTTCTCGTGTGCGAGAAGTCACTGGTTCCGAGTTCGCGAGTTCCGGTCCGGTCACGGTTCGAGTAGTGTTTCTTCCGCACACACAATTTTTTCCGGTTTTCTTACTTAGCTTGTAGTATAAAAAGCGACTGCTATTTGTAGTGTTTGAGAAACCTGAAAAACAAACTATGAAAAGAGTTCTGTACAAGGACTTTGAGAGATTACTTTTTGGACGATTGCGGCAAACTTTTGCGAAGTGTCCTTGCTTGTTACATATCTTGCACTTTTCAAACTTGGCAGGGCACTTGTCTTGGTTAAAATGCTTTTGATATCCACATTTTGAGCAGTTGGCGGACCTGTATCCTTTACGCTGGAACGGTGTCTTTTCAGGAAATCGGTTGGTAACTTGACTCTTTTTATGGACAGCATTAACGGATGAGACATCTTTGAAATCCCAATACATACTTGCTAGAAAATGGCCAGACCTGGAATGGAAAGGATCTTACCCGATGGACTGCAAGACAAGTACGACGTACAACTGATGTGTCAGAACCCCTTCCAGAGGATAACTTTGACATTGTTGACATTGAACCTATACCTGAATTGGCACCCCCACTGCCTGTTGAAGAACCTCGCGTCGAGGCTAATCCCCTTCGCCGATCCACTCGCGATCGCCGCCCACCGGAAGTCTACCTACCTGGGCAAGATCGTTTTGTACGCGCTCGACGATTTTAAAAAAGGAAAGGAAAGATGTAGTGTTTGAGAAACCTGAAAAACAAACTATGAAAAGAGTTCCGTACAAGGACTTTGAGAGATTACTTTTTGGAGTATAATAAAGTAACAGTTGCCCTGTTTCTATACTATTTATGAGTTCGGTGCTTCTATCTTGATTTTGAACCGTTTCCTGTATTGGCATCTTTCAATCCTGATTTCAACAATTCACATTTCCTTTATCTTTCTAAACGAAATGAAGGAACAATATTTCGATGTTAAGATTAATCAAGAAAATGAGGTAAACGCGGGCTAGCAGGAGGATGCACGAAGGAAACGGACATTAATCGTAAAGAAATAATGAAAAACGCCTGCCTGCAATCACAAAGGCAAAGCCATTAGTGACTGATGGCTGTAATTTTCGTTATTTGTTCATGATGTTGAAGACTAATGTTCGGTGTGAATTATGACTGAAACACGAAAAATTTGCAGTAGGTAGGAACTCGAAAGATAAAAATACATAAAAATACTTCCTTATTTTAAGTAAGCGTAGGCGTTAGGGTTTTCATGAATCTTTTCTTTTTGTCATCTTCACCATCTATGATTTCTCTGTCAAAAAGCTGTTATTGACGTTAATTCTGTGAAACACATCCGCTTAGAAAAACGTGGATGGATGGGGAGTGAATTACAGTGAAACGTTGTTCATCAAGATCACAGTCATTGTAACTATTCGATACTTCGGTCAAGTGATAAACCGCGGGAGTACATTTCATTTGCAGCCATAACAGCTTAGGGCAATCTCTAAGCTGAGACGCACTAGTTTCCAGTGGTAACCTTTGAAATAATTATCTCCACAATTGCGTCACTGTTGCTAGTGAATTAGATTCAAACTTTTCTGTGTGTGTGTGAGTAGGAAGATACTTCTGATGAAAACAGAAGTTAACCTAAACCTGTGTCGTAAATGAAGAGGAAAATGATTCAATTCCAGTGTTTTGCCAACAGGTGTTGTCGTACTGAGAACTGACGTTTTCCAGGGAGGGACAAAAATGGAGCGGTCCAAACGGTTAACTCAGTGTCAAACCGGTCAGGCTTTGACATAAGACGATGTTAACAACAATAATTCGTTGACTGTATACTGTATACTGTTGACGTTTATGAAAGTTTCGTTGTTCTTCGGAACTCGGAACCCTTCTACCCTTGCATCAAGGAAAAGCACGTTATCAGCTTGGTGGACATGTGAATTTTACCATACTGTTAAATTGGCTCAAAGGTATACGTACATAGTTGATCCATTTTGCAAGTTTATCACTCCTTATCTACAGTGTAATGTAATATGTAATGCAACTCCTCGTATTAGAATTTGCGCTATAATTTGCGAAATTCGCCAATTTCAATCAAAGTATATCGAAACCGCAATACTCGATCAAAGTATATCGCTGTGATTTTAGCCCAATTTTTCTCGTTTGCTTCCTTTGCCACATCTGTATCTGTATGGAAAGAACTGGCTCGTACTTTATATATATATATGTAGGCATTAAGTATACTTACATAGCAACATCCTATTCATAACATAAGGTGTCTGTCTATCTAGAAATGGAAAGTGTGAAATAATTATATTTATTTAAGCAAATCCTCCATTTCCTAGGCTCAATTTGAGCACCTATTGCGAGAAGCCTACGTGTATGTTTGACATACGAGATTTTCTGACGCTTCCTTCACATTCTTGGAACAAAAATGATTGGCAAAGTTCAATAGGAAAAATGAACACGGAAGTTTTAGAAAATTTTGTTTTCTTCAGTAGATTTTTGCGAGCGAGTTTGCCTCGAATTTTCCGGTGTCTGGTGCTGAAGTGACAATTTCATTTCTTACATCATGTATCGTTTGATTGGGCAGTTGCAGACAAAACTAAACTCATTTAATCGTGTGCGCGGAAAGCGCCCAGCGGAACTGTTACAGAAACTCTCCTAGCATTGTGTGAGTCTCGATAGAAACTCCCAAAAACTGTAAAGGGCACTATCTTTATTCTTGTAGAGCATAATGCAGCATAACAATTCTTGTAGTGCCTCAGCTAAATGCTGGTGGGTCAAGAAATAACAGCCAGGGGGAGGCGTCCGACACCGACTACCGATTGAAACCGGACTCAGGAGAGAGTCCTTCGAAGCATTGAAGCTTGCCAGCTCTAAGGGATAGAAAGTAAAGAATTGACCCGACCGTAGATCGAACCACGGTCCTTCCGCTCCGGAGTCAAAGGTGTTGTCATTCCACCAGAGGACCATCAGCTGAATATCTTTATCAGAATTATCAATCTTTCCTGTGCCTGCTTTTGCTAGATAAGGAGACGGAAAACCGTTGTGACGATTTTTCCAAACTCCAGCTTATAAATGAAGTTATCAAAGAATCCAAATCTTCGATTCCAAATATCAAACAAGTTTAACATCATCTTTAAGGTTCCTTTCATACCATTTTGTTTGTTTTCGCAAAGTTGTAACTAAACGCCGCACTATTGGGCATTCAGGCAACTCTGTGCAAACCATTGTTTTAACAGAGACGTCAAGTGTTAGGTTTTCTGAGTAATGATAAATAATTTATGTTATTATCAGACGAAGCCATAGGTAGAAATTATTGTCTTGACGCTTTTGAACTGAACTAGTTCAAATCTGTAGGATTCCTAAGCCTGTGTAACACCATCTGTTCTCATTGTTGCCTTGGAGAACTTTAGTTCATAGTTTTCCTGCTCTCTTATGTTTCGATTGCAAGACTCTCAGGTGGGTTGTTCGGGATTTGCTGTTTGTGCTAAGAGTTAAGCTTGAATAAAAATGTTTTTAAGTTACTTATGTTTCTTATTGTTTGTTAAGATAAAATATTTAAAAAATTGATATTTGATAATGTTGATGAATGGGGGAAGTGTGCAATGTTTGCAGTGAGCGTTGAAAGATGTAGTACACATTAGTACATATTAATTCCTGGTGGATCAGTTATTAAGAGCGTCGTTATTAAGCAGAAGACTGCGGGTTCGAGGCTCGGCTCGGCTCGCGCCGAGCCGGCAACCATTCCGAGCCGAGCCGAGCGGAAATTGATCGAGCCGAGCCGGCCGAGCCGAGCCGGCAAAAAAAAAATCGGAATCGACAAATTTTCTTGTATATTTTTTTCAAAAAAATGACATAGTAAAGATGTTTTTAGTTTTAATTTTGATTATTTTGAATTTTTTTAGTTTTTTAATGCTTAAGCGAATTTAAGTTGGCGAGCCGAGCCGAGCCGAGTGACTTAAATTTTGAGCCGAGCCGAGCCGAGCCACGACACTATTTTTCGACCGACCGACCGACCGATACTCTCCTCTCCTCTAGTTCGAGTCCCTCCTAAAGCTCGATTTTCGGACTCTTGGTGGTTTGCAAATTTGATTTGTTTCTCTAATATTAGTGTACACCAGATAAATCTGCCACCGTTTAGCAGTACGTACAGTATGGTTGACCTAAGCTTGTACGATAATTATTAATACGGTTATTAATTAATTAGTGGCTCAGTAATGATTCTGTCTATAACATAATATTCATAACTATGTAGCTTGTCAATGATGGCAGAGTTTCTACGTACAACGAATTATTGACTCCTGCAAAATCAACAGCTTACCAATTAGTGAAATGAAAATTAATGAGCTGCCAATTGAGATTTAGTAGTTGCTTGCTATAATTTTAGTCTACAATCATTACTGACTTGTCCGTGATTATTCCGTATTATTATCTCACGACTCTATTTGGATTGCGGATTAGCTCAGATTTTCGCTTTCCCTTGGCATCCCACATACGTTTTACCCCTCAGGGAAAGTAGAGCCAGTTAGGCAAGCAGTCAGCAAGACGCCAAGTGACGTCTGAGACTATTTGGTTTGGTTTGCTTTTGGCTTTTATCACTTTGGTTTTTCGTTAAATTCTCTCGTTAATTCCTCGAAAAATGTAAATCACAACGTCACCCCATCAGCACTTAGTCCCTCATAATGCACTGTTAACAATTAAAGCTTTTACACCTTAGACCCAGATTTATTTCAATTATGATCCCTCAGGTTACCAAATGTTATAGTAGCTAATGAACTGTTAAAGACTTTTTACCTTTCAATACTGCAACAATTTGTATAAATTTTGTAAATTCGGTTAAAATCGGCTGCTAAATTTCCGCCTGAGCTAGTTTATTTAGCTGTCAATTGATACGAACTAACCAACTTAAGCAGAAGCACAATTTAGAAGAACCATCAGAACGGCAGAAACGAGACCAAAATATAAGCAGAAAGTGCTAATCATTAAATTCATTATATAATTTAGTAATTATTTAATGATCCATTTAATTAATTGCAACATTACGACTCGTAATCGCAGCAACAGTAAAGGAATGTCTTTATTTAGTTGTACAGATTATTGAAATGATGTTCTGATAAGGACTAAGCTATCAAACTTCCATAGATTACTTTATTGACATACGGTGGGTGAAACGAATTGATAAGAGGAACCAACCTACACCAAACTACTAAGATTTTCAGCAAATTGTAGTAATAGTAATAGCTTAAGTCAACTGATAATATTAGGACTCCTGTATTACGGTAATTTGGTAATTTTATATGTACCTGTTATTTCTGCCGGTTTCTCAATGATGGCTCGTGATGGCTCGTAAATGTTCCGAAAATTGGCCACCCGAACACTCTTATGCTTCCTGGTAAATACCTTTTACAGCAATAGTTGTACAAGACTACCTAATGATTTGCCACTTTTTAAATTCAATTTCTGTGATTTGGCAATAGTCAGAGATTAATTGACAATTGAATTAAGTATTTTTGTTTTCTTCTTTTTCTCTTTTCTTCTTCTTCTGACATGTGTGGAAACAAAATTATGATTCATGTTTCCAAAAATTATTAGAAAAAGCGGACATGTTTTCTACAATTGTCCACTCAAAGACTCGGGCTTAACAGAACTGTTTTGGCAAAGTAAACTTTCAGGACACTCAAACACAATCTGAAAACTTGCATTCTGACACTTCAAGTTCTAAGCAGTTCCAATGGAGTCATGTCTTCTGAATTTTGCTATTCAGATTATAGCTTAATTAATAATTTCCATCACTTCAGTTAAAGTTGCCAAAAATGGATTGTGAACTAAATCTTTGAAAATTTGAAACAGCAAATTTTTAAATAATGATATCCAAACGGTTCAGCGACGGAATATTACCCTTTTAGGAGTAATGTTGTTCATTTTAGCTCGTTTTAGCATTTTAGCATTTTAGCACTTTTTTTTCAAATTCATTAATTTTTCCAAAACGTATTTATGAACCTATCACAAAGACGGAGTTGAAATCTGACTACGTCGTGCAACTAAAACTAAAATGAAACTACGTATCATGCTCACTAAAAGCATTTTTTTGGAGGATTGGGAAACCACCTATGCAGACAGAAAATACATTATCGAACAACTGATGTTTCTGAACGGAAATATTTAAATGGAGAAATGCTTCCAAAGAATGCTTTTAAAGATCAGGTTGCCAGTAGGGTCGGTCATATTTAGAGGGTCTCTGAAATTACATAATGGACAAGAGGGCTCGGTTAAATCCGTTAGAAAGGTTTCCAGTTTTTTTTCAGATTCCAGCAACAGATGCCAGAAGAAAGAACCTTTCTGAGAAATTCAAGAAAAAATTCAAAATTCTATTTTATCAGTTTATTTTTAGCTATGATCCATTTTTTTCTGGGTTGTGAGTATCTAACCTTGTAACCTTTGTAAGGCTTGTTTTGCATCTGAGATGATTTAATAGAATACACAGTTGAATTCAGAAATGAAAGATGTGAAGAAAAGTGTCCAGGGGCGGGTATGGAACCGTCGAGTTTCTGTTAAACAGTCAAAACGACTAAGGCTCTCGTTCAATGGGGAATCATTGTAAGGGAAGCAAGCATAGCAAATTGACTGACAGACCGATGAAAAAGAAGCTCAAACGTGGGTTTTCAGTCGCAATGGTTAGCACGTTGAGTTCCGAAAGGCAATGGTTCGATTCCTCCATTTGCAGCCAATTTATTTACAGTATTTGACAGTTTTCACAGATCTTATGTTTGCACGATTTGCTTGTTTCATATTCAAATTTCCTGAGCGGAAAAGGGCAAGGAAGGCCTTGTCACAATACTTAGGTCTAAGCTAGAACTATAAGCCCAATGATCAGTAGCTACCTAAAAATATGTATGTAGTCTATGTAGTATAACTTTGTGAATGCTCTAACTTATGGATATCTTGAAATTAAGTGACACCTTGTCTGGCTGCCTATTTTGGGAGACTATTATACTTTGAACTTCCGGCCGACTTTGGATCTAGGTTCCATATTTTCAAGGCTTTGCTTCAAAAACTGTTGTTGTGTTGGCGTTAACTGAACTTGAAGAAAGAGCTACAGCTATCAAAAATAAAAAATAAC
>JASAND010021945.1:0-73141 GCA_030248195.1 Trissonchulus latispiculum
ATTTATACGGAAGTATTTTATTCTTCTATGCGGTTTTAGTTTGAAGTTAACAAATTTTTGTTTGAGTCTAATTTTTACTTGAATGAATCCTAACTAGCCTAACTTTGCTAATTTTATATTTAATCATTCAAAATTTATAGTATACTTTTGTTATTTAATTTCGGTGGGCTAGAAAACATGAGAGCGCACCTTACGAAGCAAACATGGCGTACATTTAAATTCGCTACATTGCGTACTTATATACTAGCGAGAGTGCATATTAGTACCCTAACGCAGGGAGCCCTAACGCGATAGTGCCCTAATGCAGAACAATAAAATAGATAAAATTAAGAGGGGTGCCCTAACGATAAATAACGTTTCGGACAAGACAGAACGTATAGCCTGCCTCTTTAAACTCTTAGAGAATCACTATGTATATGATATACTATGTATATATAACAGGAGTTAAACGAGTTAGTGGATATACAGTTATGAAACTAGATGGGTAAGACTATGTCTTTGCTTTGCTAATGCTAAAAAACGTCAATTAGAAAACATTCGATGCGTACAAAATATTAAATCCGAGCAGTGAACTGCAAGCCCAACGAGATTAAGCTGCACACAGTGAGCAGAAAAAAAATTTACACCATCAGTCTGAATTCTACATTTCGGACGTAAGCAATCAGACTGTGTTTACCTCGTACCACTGTTCGTGGCACAGTTTTTAAAAATGTTAGGGTAACTGAAAATGAAATAACTGAAATTTGCAATTCAAGACTGTTATTTGATTATTGTACCTGTGATTCTGAAAGCCTGGTGATTTATTAAACAGCAATTAGGATGAATATTTCCTAGCAAAGCTCAAATGATTGCATTTTCCGTTTTTGCATACACCTGCCCAATTAATAGAATAGGATATTTTTTCCCTTCCATTGTATCCTTATGGCGAAGAATTTACATCACGCTATATCTTTCCAGAAGCAAACAGTGCGTATCGTTATTCTCGCTACAATGTCCATTATTAATTAGTTCCCTCTGCACAAAAGATGTTTTGATAAAGCAGAAGATCTTTTGGGCAGTTAGCAAACAACAGTATTTCCAGAATCTTATAAGATGAACTCTAAGAAAAAGGTTTCTCCAGAAAAAATATACATTCCACTGCCACCAGTACACTAATAAGACTATTTTGTTATGCAAAGACTATATTTGGCTGTAGGTTTCAGCTACAGGACAGTATTTTACAGAAACTTATAAGCAGTAAATGAACTTTTCTTTACCACGGAATTTTTCTGAAACTAGTGATGAGGACTGTAAGCAATTCCGCTTTAACCTATTTCAAAATTATTGCTCAAAATTAATTAGTTTCTTCCTTCGTTGTGTTTACCAGACAGGATCATATTTGTGAGAACTTCACTAGTTAAAGTTTCCTTTCTCATAATGGCAATAACTGCTTACAGTAATTTCAGTTATTGGGAAAATGAGATTCTACAATTCTGTCATAGAGTTTCTGAAAAATGGTAAAACTATTCAAAGTTAGCTTGACAATGGCAAAACTGTTCAATAACAGGCTGCTCAGGTTGCCCCTGCTCAGGCGGGCTCTCGGTATCTTATGTGGGTTTTTTCCAACCCCACACAAGGTGGTGCTGTTGCAGCTACTCAAAATGCTAAACCTGCTCCAGGTTAAAATCAGTCGCCGGCTCAAAATCAAAGTCGGTCCATAATGTGCTTTCTCAGCAGCAGGTTATACAAATTATGTCTAATTTTCATGTTGGCACAATTGAAGTTTTTACTTAACCTTCTTCCCAGTCACCGGCCCATGTGCTTGAGGTGGATTCTCTCTTAGAAGCTTCTATGATAGAGGAGAAATTTGTTCACATATTTAATGTAGCCACGCAGAATTTAGTAAAACTCTCCTCTACTTATTCTGTTACAACAACTTTTATGGAGTCAATACTTCCAAGAAATTCAGAAACAGTTGCAATAGTTGGCCCAAATTCTCCATCAGGTGTATAAGGTGGAAGCGATACCCGAAAATTGCTGAGGCTTCTGAACTCACTCTAGAAACGTGGTGCTCTGGGGCGTCTTCGATTCTGGGGGCTGTCTCCCTTTCGATCTGGCGAAGGTGTCTACCCAGTCTGTGCGCACCGAAACGGAGGTTCATTCTTCGTTTCAAGTCGGGGCCGATCGTTACATTCAGTGACGCTGAGGTCGCGACAATGATTTAGAGAATTGGCATCAGTGAGGAAATTTTGGAATTTAAGCTTAAAAAGTGATAATTTCAAATTTTAGAATACTAATGTGATATTGTCGCAGGCGCTGAGGTCGCGACAATGATTTAGAAAATTGGCATCAGTGAGGAAATTTTGGAAATTAAGATGTGAGAATTTCAAATTCCAGAATACTAATGCACTGTCGCAGGCGCTGAGGTCGCGACAATGATTTAGAAAATTGGCATCAGTGAGGAAATTTTGGAAATGAAGATGTGAGAATTTCAAATTCTAGAATACTAATGTGATATTGTCGCAGGCGCTAAGGTCACGACAATGATTTAGAAAATTGGTATCAGTGAGGAAATTTTGGAAATTAAGATGTGAGAATGTCAAATTCTAGAATACTAATGTATTGTCGCAGGCGCTGCGGTCGCGACAATGATTTAGAAATTTGGCATCAGTGAGGAAATTTTGGAAATTAAGATGTGAGAATGTCAAATTCTAGAATACTAATGCGATATTGTCGCAGGCGCTGAGGTCGCGATAATGATTTAGAAAATTGGCATCAGTGAGGAAATTTTGGAATTTAAGCTTAAAGAGTGAGAATTTCAGAATTCTAGTATACTAAAGGGATATTGCCGCAGGCGCAGAGGTCGCGACAATAATTTAGAAAATTGGCATCGCTGAGGAAATTTTGGATTTTAAGCTTAAAAAATGAGAATTTTCCTGCTGCGCCTCAGCGCATCAGGTTTCTTATGTTTACTCAGCCGTTTTGATTACAGGCAGCACAGTGCTAAACCTATGGATTTGCATGATTGTTTGTAGTCAATGCTTTAACATAAGCTGAGCATGATTTGCACATAGTTTTTAATTTGTGACAAGAGATGAGTCATTAAGCAAACAAATATGTTCTGACTTCTGATTGTCTAGTTGTTATACAAAATATACGTATTCTTTTCTAAGGAAATAACAGCTTCCAAATTTCAATCAGTTCAGCCATAGCAATGTTTGCAGCTTCAAAATTTTCATTGCATCAATTTTAATTGCCTTTTTTGAAAACTCGACGCTTGTTGTTTGCAACCGAAGCTATCAAACTTAACAACGTTATAACTGTAAATGCAAATTTAGGTTTTAATGCAACCACGTTAAAGAACAGCTAATTTTAAAATATTATTATAATAAATAAGTTTTTCTGCGCAGTAGGTTTACATTTAATTGAAATGTAACTCAGACAACTATTATCCTTTTGCACACAATTTTGCTTGTTAGAAATATTATTTATGTATATGGTACCAATGCCCATGCAAAATAATGAGCAAAATCCCAGACCCATTTTGGAGATATGGCCGTTCAAAGCTCGTTAAATCATCATTTAGGCCAAGACGGCGATTATGGCAACTTTGGCCCGCCATAGTCGACTAATAGAAAAAGATATTGACATAATATTTTGCACACATAACCTACGTACCGTTATTAACCACCGGCAAACTGTCCTGTATTTACCGGCGATTACAGAGGCGAGTCAACTGCAGGTGAGCTGGCTGCAACCCTAATCAAGAAATTAGAACCCTACATAACTAACTATCCTTCCCTAATTAGAAGTAACAAGGCATTATGATTTACTGCGGAAACTTACAAATTTAATAGAAGATGAGGATACCAATAAACATACACCGCTAACACCATACAAATATACGAGAGCCCGCAGGCGACTGATCACCACGATAGAAACAGCTCAACTGATGAAGTTGGCTAATTACTGATATGGCCGAAGCCGAGAATTCTACACATTAGAAATGAAGAAATCAATCAAAAGATTAGTGAAATACACTTCGCATGGCGAGTATTTAACATTATCCCCTGGCGAAAGATTTTAGCGCCTGAGAAAATTTCCAGGTAAAAGAGAGTGCTACCATAAATGCAAAGAGTTTTAAGATGGTAAGATTTAAGGTGGTGATTCCTTTTGGGCACATATTATTGGTTGACGCTTCAAATTAAGATGAAATTTAATGAAACTTTCCAAAATAAGTTGTTTTAGCGTTCGAACACCCTCCGCGCAATCCCGCTTCAAAACTTCGACGTTTCCGTTCAGGGCGGTTTTTGCAGATTTTTTACATTTAGACAGTAGCTGCATAGCTATGAGTATATTCATTCGAAAGATCTTGTTGAGCTCTACAGTTTGGTTTTTTGAAGCACCTTTCTAGCTGTTCTCTATAGTGAGATATAGCTGATTATCTTATTTTGGCGTTGAAAACCTGTCATTTTTGCAGAAATCAAATAGTCCAACATTTCCTGAGCGACGCAAGCCATAAAATTAAACTAAGGGTGTCAATTTGAAGGTCTCGTCGAGGCCGATTATTCGTGACGTTATAATCTTCTAAATACTATCCCGTGCGTTGCTATCATAAAAATGCAGTTTTTGCAAAAACATGACCAAATTTTTTCCAGCGATTGTGGAGCATTTACTATGCAAGCTGGAGGGCTGCCATTTCTAGACATGTTTTACACAAAAATACTCAGGGACCCTTTTTTAGTTGCCCTGATTGCTGCTTTCTAGCTAATATTGTCGCTTGCCAAAGTTGGGAAAAGTAGGCAAAATCCAGGCATACATTCTAGTTAATTTCTCTATAATGAAGATCGGTTTCATATAAATTAAAAAAGGGTTCCCAGCTATTTGATAGTGGAATCGAATAATGTGGCCGACGCCTCACGGAAAAATTTACTTTAGTCTGCAAAAAACATCTGGAAAATTAAATTACTTCGAAAATGCAGTAAAATAATTTCCGAGAACTAAAGTTAGGTTCACTGTATTCTTTAGAAAGAAAAAATGTTAAGCTCTATTTCGATATAAACATGGATACTTAACTCCAAGTAATGAATGAGTAATAAGGGTTCAAAGTTGATGTCTCCAAAAGGAATCACCACCTTAAGAGAAAAGCACTTTCAAGCATGGGCGACCAGTAAGCAGCCATAGGAAGTCCTGGCGCATTTAGTACCCATGATGACAAAAACTACTTCAGGTAGTAAACCAAAGGGCTTACCAAACATGGAAACTTTCAAAAGAAGAAGAAATAAGAAAAGTGGTAGCAAAAAGTAATTGAATAGTACAGGCTAAGAACGAAAAATTGGGAATTGTACTTCAAAGACGAAACAAAATTGATAGCATTTTAAAGCGAAGTAGTATTTCAATTTAGAGAATTAGAAAAGAGATAAAATCGAAAGAAATAGTCGAAAACGAAAACCCAACATGAAAAATGTAACCCTTTAGCCGCTATGAACAAAAATCCACAACAATCACACAAAATCACACAGTTACACACAAAACCAAACACACAACCAAACACACAGTAGAGCTCTAACAATGCAATTAACAACTGTCTTTACAAAGGCTGAATATTACATTTTACATCTATATAGCAACTCAAAAGCTTAATTAGTACAAAGTTATTCTTTACAACAATAGAAAAAGACTGATATATGACACATACAACATAACATACATTGTTAAATGGATTTTACACATGGCATTAAACTGCGAATACGAAATACAAAATAATATGTAGCTTGAAGCTAACAGTGCAAAAAGTAATATAGAACACAGAAAACACAAAAAAACTCCTATCTACAACAAAGTCAAATACTCAAGAATAAAAGTAGAAGTCAAAGTAGAACAAAGTCAAATACACAAAAATACCCCGGGACCCTTTTTAGTTGCCCCGTTTGCTGTTTTCTCGCTACGTAGTGAGAGACGATAGCCATTTACTATATTTGGCACAAATTCCTGGGAATTGTTTGGAGACAGTGCGGCATTATGAAACAATCCACATCAAATGGCCCAATTCCATATATATTTACCCAATTTCATGGAATTTCATGTTTTCGCGAATCATTCACAGGAAAAAATTGACTGAATTTAAGCAGAACAATTCATGTCGCTCGGTAAGGATTCACAGGAAAAAAATTGACAACTTTTAATCCATCAAATTTCTAACCCTCAAAATGTAGTCACAGGAAAAAATCGATCAATTTAAATCAACTAGTATCCTGTCGCTCCACGAAGAGTCACCGCAAAAAATTGACATTTTCAATTCCTGTGAAAGTGGGTCGATAGTCGGGATCTGAATCTTTTGACAGGCGCAATAATTCTTAGCCCTTTAGAAAGGGTAACAGAATTTTTCAATTCCGCTACCTAATTCAAACTCTACGTAAAATTATCAGAAATTCGTCAAAAACATCAAAATCAAAGAAAAACACATTCGAAGTTATATACGTATATCAAAACTTCGGCGAAAATAACGTGTAGGGCTCACTAATATAACGCAAAACTGTAGATTATGACACAAAAACGTAATACTAGAATACACAGGCTTATAAAAAGACCAGGAATACACAAAATTTAAACATTTCGTTAAAGTTGGGAGCAGGTGATTTTTCAAAAAATAGAAAAATTTACTTAAATCACCTAAAATGACCAAAAATATGCCTAAAATAGCTTTTTGCGTCCACGCTAACCCCAGGATAAGTTCAAAATCTCACCAAAATGCTCAGAAAATTAATTTGGGGGTCACTTGGGGGGGGGGAGTCGAAATTTGCAAAAATCGGCCTGCATTGCAATTGCAAAATTTCGAAATTTTGACTCTACAATTGCCTAAAAATATTTTACACGCTTGGGGGAAGTCCCAACGAGTAACTTGAGGCGTTATTTGACCAAGTTTGAGCAAAAATTGACCTTTGCGGGTCAATTTGGGGGGGGATGTCAAAAATTGACCAAAATTTCAAAACTTTGTCAAAATACCCTCAGTACAGCTTCTGTGAAGTCTTCAGAACTGATTGTTCCCCTGTTCAGCCTTGTTCAACCCCCATGGGTGAAGAAAAACCACACAGAATAATATTTTGAAATATTAAAAAATTGTTCCCGTCTTGGGGGTTGGGTGGGTAGGGGGGAAAGTCTCAAACTAGCTAACATTTGGGTCTTTGGGTCTGGGCAAAATCCGGCCCCGGTCCACCTGGGTAAAATCCGGCCCCGGTCCCACTTATAGGAAACTGAAACAGGGTAAAATCCGGCCCTGTCTGAAAACCGGTTTTTGTATGTACATAGATACAATTATGAATGTATGATATATTATGGCCTGTGTAAATTTTGCAAAGTAGAATTAAGTGCCCTAATAAGTAAGGCATGTATGTTGGGAGACATTAAGTTCAAAAGGTCACTTACACATGTCCCATAAATGATGATGAAAATTGAATTCACATTATTGTTTAAGATCTGAAGATAAGCGAAAACAATGGAGAGTGAGGTTTGCAATATGGGAATGGATACCTCTATTTAAAGTTTGCATCTACATAATGTGGAAAACTTAAAAGATATAAATTTTAATTAATCTGTTTGGAAACATTATGCTGAAACGATGTATACAGGGGTTTTCGGAGTAGCTTAACACGATTCCGAAGTCTATTTTTCGATTCAGCTTTTCGTTAATTCAGCGTAAACTAGTGTTGTGGAGATTAAATTTTAAATTTATATAAAGCTTAAAGCTTACAAAATTTACTTGCAAGTATACAGCAGTGCGTTAGAAAATTATTATGTACCTATATTTTTAGTTAGTAGTATATACACAAAAATATTTTGGATCAATTAAACTTTTCCCCTGCCCAACAAACGTTATTCGACTTCAAAGGCTTATTGCAAAAGATCAACAGAAGTTTAGAGCATGATTTATATATACAACGTTGGAATGCTCGAGATATGCTCTATTTAATGGTGTAAAGCAGTTTGCTGTAGCTTCCTGCTATAAAAAGTTAAGCTTAAACGACTACCAAAAATTGCAAACAGCGGTAACTTTGGTAGTCTTTCAAGCTTAAATTTTTATAGCAGCAAGCTAAAGCAAACTGCTTTACACCATTAAAGGTCAATTTTTGCTCAAACTTGGTCAAATAACGCCTCAAGTTACTCGTTCGGACTTCCCCCAAGCGCGTAAAATATTTTTAGGCAATTGTATTGGCAAAATTTTGGAAATTTTGCAATTGCAGTGCAATTGCAATTTTAGGCCGATTTTTGCAAATTTCGACTCCCCCCAAGTAACCCCAAATTAATTTTCTGAGTATTTTGGTGAGATTTTGAACTTATCTAGGGGTTAGCGTGGACGCAAAAAGCGATTTTAGGCATATTTTTGGTCATTTTAGGTGATTTAAGTAAATTTTTCTATTTTTTGAAAAATTACCTGCTCCCAACTTTAACGAAATGTTTAAATTTTGTGTTTTCCTGGTCTTTTTATAAGCCTGTGTATTCTAGTATTACGTTTTTGTGTCATAATCTACAGTTTTGCGTTTAGTGAGCCCTACACGTTATTTTCGCCGAAGTTTTGATATACGTATATAACTTCGAATGTGTTTTTCTTTGATTTTGATGTTTTTGACGAATTTTTTGATAATTTTACGTAGAGTTTTCTTTCTACGTACAATCATTGACCTATCTTTTGAAGAATTACTCCCTTTAACTAATTGGGAACAAATTTGGCAAATTATTGGCCAAATTTATGAAAGTATACGTAAATTGACGAATTTAGTCACGATCTGGAGATAAGCCAAGCTGCTCGTGTACGTTTAGAAAGATAACAAAAAATAGCGGAATTGAAAAATTCTGTTACCCTTTTTAAAGGGCTAAGAATTATTGCGCCTGTCAAAAGATTCAGATCCCGACTATCGACTCACTTTCACAGGAATTGAAAATGTCAATTTTTTTGCGGTGACTCTTCGTGGAGCGACAGGAAACTAGTCGATTTAAATTCAGTGAATTTTTTCTTGTGAATGATTCGCGAAAACATGAAATTACATGGAATTGGGTAAATATATATGGAATTGGGCCATTTGATGTGGATTGTTTGATAATGCCGCACTGTCTCCAAACAATTCCCAGGAATTTGTGCCAAATATAGTAAATGGCTATCGTCTCTCACTACGTAGCGAGAAAACAGCAAACGGGGCAACTAAAAA
The DNA here is from genome assembly GCA_030248195.1 of Trissonchulus latispiculum. Taxonomy (NCBI): domain Eukaryota; kingdom Metazoa; phylum Nematoda; class Enoplea; order Enoplida; family Ironidae; genus Trissonchulus; species Trissonchulus latispiculum. Next base: position 9,183 of record JASAND010021945.1, read on the forward strand.
GGGTCCCGGGGTATTTTTGTGTACAGCACATAGAGCAAACGTCCAGGTGGCAGTGAATGCTCCACAATCGCTGAAAAAACGTTTTTCCAAAAATTGAAACACTGAACAGTATCCCTCGGCACTAACTATGGCCAGCCAAAATTTTGCAAAATTTTACAAACAAAACCACAAATGCCATAGAAAACTGCAATCCTCCACAATAGAGCAACAGAAACAGTATATTTGGATAACATATTAAACAGGTTCCAGTACCAAATACCGGTTAAAATATAAAAAAGCTTGGACTTGAACCTTTTCCGCGTTTAGTTCTGACATTCCATGGATTTAGGGTTGTTAGAGATTTGTTGACATCAGAATCATCGGAATATTTTCGTTTCTTCTGGAAAGTATTTGTTTAGATTTAACCAATTTTTTCCTGTGATTCTTCGAGGAGCGGCATGATTCGCGTCAATTTAATTTTATCAATTTTTTCCTGTGAAGTTTTGTGGCGATGCTGGAATTTCGTCGAATAAACTAAATGGATTTTTTTCCTGGGATTTTTTGCGTTGGAACGGGAATCCATTCTATTTGAACTGATTAAAATTTTTTCTGTGAATTTTTGTGGCGAGACAGGAAAGATGTCGTTCAATTTTTATCAAATTTTATTGTCTGTGATTTTTCGTGACGCGTTTTTAGCCCCTTGGAAAGCGTGATTGTGGGTCCATAATCGGGATCAAAATCTTTTGACAGACGCATAATCCCCTTTCTTTTTCAACTTTACAGCTCTCTCGGTGCTCATTATGGTGCTCAGTGCTCAAAGTGTCTACCGGATGACAAGTCATCATATCTGCCATTATCTACAAAGAACTTTTGAATTTAGAATTTGAATTTAGTCTTTTGTGTTAATCTATATATGTACTTTAATTTTTGTCTTTAATTCTTTGTCTTTAATTTTTCTTGTAGTTTTGTATTTTCTCTTTTCTGTCATTCCATTTATGTGTTGCTTAGCTATGCTTTTCTTGTTGTGAATTTTGTTGTGATTTTCTGTATTGGTATTTCTTTAATCATTTGTGTTTGTCTTTGTTGTATTTGTAGGCACTCATTTTTTTCGCCGGGGGATAGCTACGTACTTTGTGTTGTTTGAGTTAAGATTTTGAAAATTCTTTATATTCGCGCAAAGAAAATTGATTTGTTTTTCGCTTTTGAGTTAGTTAGTTTGGATTTTAGGATGTATTTAATGAAATTTGTTCTTTGTTTTTCTCTATTGTTTCTTTCTAAATTACCATTTACTTCTTTGCTTTCCGATGATTGAGTTAGGCCCAAGAGTTGAGTTAGGACAGAAAGTACTCTACATGGTAGTTTCTGCTTCTTCTCATTTCTACTTCATACTTCTACTTTTATTCTTGAGTATTTGACTTTGTTGTAGATAGGAGTTTTTTGTGTTTTCTGTGTTCTATATTACTTTTTGCACTGTTAGCTTCAAGCTACATATTATTTTGTATTTCGTATTCGCAGTTTAATGTCATGTGTAAAATCCATTTAACAATGTATGTTATGTTGTATGTGTCATATATCAGTCTTTTTCTATTGTTGTAAAGAATAACTTTGTTCTAATTAAGCTTTTGAGTTGCTATATAGATGTAAAATGTAATATTTAGCCTTTGTAAAGACAGTTGTTAATTGCATTGTTAGAGCTCTACTTGTAAGTGTGTTTGGTTTTGTGTGTAACTGTGTGATTTTGTGTGATTGTTGTGGTTTTTGTTCATAGCGGCTAAAGGGTTACATTTTTCATGTTGGGTTTTCGTTTTCGACTATTTCTTTCGATTTTATCTCTTTTCTAATTCTCTAAATTGAAATACTACTTCGCTTTAAAATGCTATCAATTTTGTTTCATCTTTGAAGTACAATTCCCAATTTTTCGTTCTTAGCCTGTACTATTCAATTACTTTTTGCTACCACTTTTCTTATTTCTTTTTTCTGAAAGTTTCTATTTTTGGTAAGCCCTTTCGTTTACTATCTGCAGTCCTTTTTGTTATCATGGGTAGTAAATGCGCCATGCTTGAAAGTACTTTTCTCTTAAATCATACCATCCTAAAACTCTTTGCATTTATGGTAGCACTCTCTTTTACCTGGAAATTTTATCAGGCGCTAAAATCTTTCGCAAGGGGATAATGTTAAATACTCGCCTAATATTTCACTAATCTTTTGATTGATTTTTTCATTTCTAATTTGTAGAATTCTCGGCTTCGGCCATATCAATAATTAGCCAACATCGTTAATTAGTCAGTTGAGGTGTTTCTATCGTGGTGATCAGTCGCCTGCGGGCTCTCGTATATTTGCATTGTATTAGCGGTGTATGCTTATTGGTATCCTCATCTTCTATTAAATGTGTAAGTTACCACAGTAAATCATGATGCCTTGTTACTTCTAATTAGGGAAGGATAGTTAGTTATGTAGGGTTCTAATATCTTGATTAGGGTTGCAGCCAGCTCACCTGCAGTTGACTCGCCTCTGTAATCGCCGGTAAATACAGGACAGTTTGCCGGTGGTTAATAACGGTACCCAGGTTATGTGTGCAAAATATTATGTCAATATCTTTTTCTATTAGTCGGCTATGGTGGGCCAAAGTTGCCATAATCGCCGTCTTGGCCCAAATGATGATTTAACGAGCTTTGAACGGCCATATCTCCAAAATGGGTCTGGGATTTTGCTCATTATTTTGCATGGGCATTGGTACCATATACATAAATAATATTTCTAACAAGCAAAATTGTGTGCAAAAGGATAATAGTTGTCTGAGTTACATTTCAATTAAATGTAAACCTACTGCGCGGAAAAACTTATTTATTATAATAATATTTTAAAATTAGCTGTTCTTTATCGTGGTTGCATTAAGGCCTAAATTTACATTTACAGTTATAACGTTGTTAAGTTAGAAAGCTTCGGTTGCAAACAACAAGTGTCATGTTTTCAAAAAGGGCAATTAAAATTGATGCAATGAAAATTTTGATGCTGCAAACATTGCTATTGCTGAACTAATTGAAATTTGGAACCTGTTATTTCCTTACAAAAGAATACGTATATTTTGTATACAACTAGACAATCAGAAGTAAAACAACGTGTTTGCTTAATGACTCATCTTTTGTCACAAATTAAAACTATGTGTAAATCATGCTCAGTTTATGTTAAAGCATTGACTACAAACAATCATGCAAATCCATAGGTTTAGCACTGTGCTGCCTGTAATCAAAACGGCTGAGCAAACATAAGAAACCTGATGCGCTGAGGCGCAGCAGGAAAAATTGCGCGGTACTAAGGAATAATAAGTTTGCTAGGTCCAAAAATGTGAAAATGCGCCTACTGTATTCGGAGGCTCAAGCGAAAGTGTTATCGCTGCAAACTCACAATATAAATGCTAGAAAGCTCAAATTTGCACGGATAGGTGTCCCTTCTTGGGTAAAATTTGAACTATCTGAGTCTACTTTATCCGGCTGAACTCAATTTTGATGAATGAAGTCACACGGCGACGTTAAGGGCAGAGTCGAAAAGCACTAAATATGGCTATAATGCGTCTGTCAAAAGATTCTGATCCTCATTGCTGGCTGACATTCCGAGGAAAATTTTCAAAATAATTTCACTTTAATTCCGTGTTTCGGAATGCAGAACGGAAAATCAACAATTTAGCTTAAAGAACTTCACTTATTTTCGGATTTTTGGAATGTACAACGAAACATCAGGAATTTAGCTCTAAGCACTTCACCTATTTTCGGATTTTTGGAATTTGAAACGAAACATCAGGAATTTAGCTCTTAGAACTTCACTTCTTTTCGGATTTTTGGAATCTAAAACGAATAATCTGGAATTCGCTGATATTTCCGGAAAGTGCCAGGTATGCAGGAATTCGTTTTTCGAATTCGAATTATTCTTTTTTAGTTTCTATTAGAATTCGGCATTGTGCGCATGGCACGGTACGGTTCGTATGGTATGGTTGTCAAATTGGACACAAATTTCAAATTTTTAAGTTTAGTGTTTTGGCGCCTAATTTGAATATGCTGTTGGCCATTTGAATTAGTCAGTGGTTCAGCTGTTTTTGTTTTCAGCTGTGTGCTAATTCGAACTTAGGCTTTCGTCTGTTTTTTGGTCAGTGCTTTTTTGTTTAGTGTTTTCGGTGCCTAATTTGAATATGCTGTTGGCCATTTGAATTAGTCAGTGGTTCAGCTGTTTTTGTTTTCAGCTGTTTTTGTTTTTTTCGTTTTTTCTATCGTCTGTTTTTTTGGTCTGTGCTTTTTTAGTTTTAGTTACACTGTTCTGTTTTCTGGCAGTGTCCGTTTTCACACGTGGGTAAACCTACCTCTGTAACTGGACAGTTGGTTTTCTGGAAATTGTTTAGGTTTTGAAACATTTGGACACAAATTTCAAATCTTTTAGCTTTAGTTTTTGGTTGTTTGCTGCCTCATTTGAATTGCTGTTCACTCTTGGAATCAGTCAGTGTTCTTTTAGTTTTTGTTAGCTTCGACGATCAATTTCGACTTGTGTGTAAATGTTATCAGACTTTAATTTGTCATTGAAACAGTATTAAAGAATAAATGTAGTAGTTCGTTTTCAGGGTACAGGGCTTGATTATTTAGGCTCGACTTTACCCACAAGGCCTGAATATGAACGTGGATACGGGTGGAGGTGATGACCATTTGCGGGAGATGATGAATCTTCTGGGACCATCTTCTTCCGACAGCTGTACCACTGGTAGGCGGGAATTGTTGCAGCCGCCATGTACCCTGCAGCCATAATGACACTGAACGCGGTTACCAGATATGGCAACAACAACAGGCATCAATATGCAGACTGCAAGTTGCCAGATGTGTTCAAATTTTCGAACCTTAATTTGCTAGGTTTGGCTAGGTGTGACTGAGTTTTGTTAAACAACACCAATACAATGCAATACAATTTCCAACTGAATAAATTACTAGCCATGTCATTCCATTCAATTCCCTTCTAAAGCACGTGAGCAAAGTGTAAAACATCTAAAGCATATGAGCAATGAGCAAAATCTTGAGCAATGATGATGAGCAAACTAAGCTAAAAATATATAACATTATATAAAATATACTCTTGATTGCAAAAAATTTAAGACTAGTCCTTAGCTTTTCCGCAGTTAGTCCTAGGTAGGTTCGGTCTGTAACCACGTACCGGAATTTAGCTGTTGGCATCTGGAATTTTCGCTACTCCGTAAAAATGGGAAAAATTAAGGAATCCTCTATATAGTCATGGAATTGGTGTTGTTTCATTATGGAAAATTTTCAATCCGATTTCAAAGAAATATGGAATTTTGGAATATACAACGATACATCAGGAATTTAGCTCGAAGCACTTCACTTATTTTCGGATTTTTGGAATCTAACACGAAACATCAGGAATTTAGCTTGAAGAATTTCACTTAATTTCCGAGTTTGGGAATTCACAACGTTGCGTTTTCGGAATGTCAAAAGTCGTGAATGTTAGCCAGCAATGGGGATAAGAATCTTTTGACAGACGCATAACTCATTGAATATACGGAGTTGAGCTCTAGTATTTGGAGGTATTCTTTTTACGCTGGGTTGCTACAATACCTGCAAGTTTGAGCCAAATCGATTTTTGAAGGTTGTCCGGAAGTGCAGGCAGGGTGGTCGAATGTATCAGAAATCGACTCATAATATGTTTAACGCACTGAATGGTTGACGATTAGGTGTGCAACAGCGCAGCAGAAAAATATTCTCAATGAAACGGTCTCAGCCATCATGATCTCAGCTATCCCGATCTCATCAGTACGAAATTCGGCCCATATGCCGTAGTAATTCCTTTATGCTATCAGTACTATATTTACTGACCGACTTCAGTGAATACAGTATAAGCTAGCAAGAATGGTACTTTCCTTACTTAAATTCCTATCTTTACACAAAGTCCGGTTCACACTAGCGCACAAGCACAAGCACAAGCACTGCCGTTTCACATCATAGAGAACTGGCACAAGCACAAGCATAGCGCAGAGTTGAATTCAGTTTAGCTTCCTGGCCGTCTCAGGTGACACCTTTTCTTATATCATAGCTGTGTTTGATTTTCTGTCAACATACAAACAGCAGATAATTCAGGTAGAAGGCGCTCAGCAGTAAGTCGAAGATCTCGCACTATCAACACAGTGTCAGTTCACACTCCTTATTTATTAAATTTCAACTTTATTCGTGAAAACAGCAGTCTGTCATTGAAGAAGCATGAATACAAAAGCAATAATCATTTCCTTATTCTGTCTGGATCCGTCTTTCCACTACCAATGCTTGCCCTACAACTAATATATTAAAATCTTCACTCCACGTTTTTATTCAAAAAAGTTACGTGCATACGAAAATGTCCACAAAACAAATAACAATAGGACAGCAAAGTAAACGTATGCAAGGACGTAGTGACAGGTAACAAAAAACAATCTGTCATGTTATCTTATTCTTTTTGGAAAATTCGTGTTCGAAATATAATGCAAAAATAAGACACCACTAAACAGGAAGACGAAAACGTTTTAGAAAAATTTTAAACAACAAATTAACAGTCAAAGACATGGGAATTTAATCGTCAATAACAGGGCCTGCAGACTTCAGAGTACTACAGGCGAATGAAGGCTCTTCCGCCTAGTGCTGCCGCACCCGCTGAAGGATCATCAGACCAGTCCTCTCGTTCGCTCTGTGATGCCTCTCCATCTTGTTCAATGAAATCGGCCATGTCGGAATCTCTGTCGCTGGGTCTGGAAGAAACAGGAAGAATACATATTACGAAAACAGATACTAAACATATGCTTCAGTGACGGTCTGTCACTACTGTCACGCAAACGCCACGTATAAAAATAACCTAGCACCCCTCCTGCCCCTTTTATTTCATCTGATTGTGTACAAAGAATGAGGAGAATATTCAACAGCAGCTGCGCATACTTTTGTGTCTGCTTCTAATGAAGTGTCTCCTAAGCTTTTCATGCTAAGTATAGCATATATAGAAACAACGCCTTCCTGCATATGCATCTTTGTGTCTATGCAATGTTAAGTGTGCGTAATTACCTAACTTTCATTCTCATTATGCAAATGAGAAAAATGTGTCAGCTCGTAGCAGTCAAGCAGGGAAAACACTTGTGTGTGTGCTAGTTTAACAGTGACTGTAGAAGTAAAAAGTGTGTGTCACGTCGCCCCCCTTTCGCCACCTTAAATGATATTTCTGCCACCCTTCGTCACCCTTCAGTTTTGAATTGAAAATTTTTTGTTTTCGAACAGTCTCTAATAGTATAGCGGAAGGATTTAGACAGACATATTGAATTGATAAACAAATAAAAGTTGTTTGTAAGTGTTGCAGTCCGTCAGCCAAAATTTATTTACCAGTCCTGTATCTTTTTATATTCTTCTATTTTTACACTTTCGACAGCGTTAATGTGACTGTAACATTGTGACGGTAAACTGATAAAATCAGCAGTCTTTTACCTCTTTCATTTCATCCCAGTATCTACAACGAAAGAGGAGAATATGCAAAGGACAGAAATTAAAATTAGTGAAGAGGAAAAAATGAAAACTAACGTGAGGGTGTACATTAGAGATGAGCATTTCGGCCCGTCGGCCCGGCCAGGCCCGCCCCGGCGCGCGTCGTGCCGGTTCGACATGCATTTGTTAGCGGGCCGGTCCGGGCCGGGTTGAATAAATTTTATAACTGTGGGCCGGCGGGGACCGAAACGGGCCGAATCGAAGCAGATGACGCACATTCCGATTGGCCAAGTCGGAATCTCTGTCGCTGAGTCTGGATGAAACAGGGAGAATATATTTTACAAAACAACATCAAAGGAGGAGACGATCCAAAAGCAGCTGACTCTTTTGTCCTTTTTATGCATGTTTGTTGCACTGTGAAATAAAACTTTGTGTTTTCAGACTATATTATTTACATGCAAAAGAGAAAAATACTCTGGGCTAATAAGGCAAAGGGTGAATTTACGCGCGATTGTTTACGATGTACATAGGCTCCAAAATGAAAAGGTACCTGTCACATAGTCACGCTTGCGCCTCCTATAATGAATACCTCCCCACCCTTGTTCAATATGCAACAGCAGCTGCGCATACTTTTGTGTCTGCTTCTAATGAAGTGTCTCCTAAGCTTTTCATGCCTAAGTATAGCATGTATAGAAACAACGCTTTCCTGCATATGCATCTTTATGTCTATGCAATGTTAAGTGTGCGTATTTACCAAACTTTCTTTCTCTTTATGCAAATGAGAAAAATGTGTCAGCTCGTAGCAGTCAAGCAGGGAAAACACTTGTGTGTTTGCTAGTTTAACAGTGACTGTAGAAATAAAAAGTGTGTGTCACGTCGCCCCCCTTTCGCCACCTTAAATGAAAATTCTGCCACCCTTCGTCACCCTTCAGTTTTCAATTGAAAATTTTTTGTTTTCGAACAGTCTCTGATAGTATAACGGAAGGATTTAGACAGACATATCGAATTGATAAACAAATAAAAGTTGTTTGTAAGTGTTGTAGCCCGTCAGCCAAAATTTATTTACCAGTCCTGTATCTTTTTTTATTCTTCTATTTTTACACTTTCGATAGCGTTAATGTGACTGTAACATTGTGACGGTAAACTGATAAAATCAGCAGTCTTTTACCTCTTTCATTTCATCCCAGTATCTACAACGAAAGAGGAGAATATGCAAAGGACAGAAATTAAAATTAGTGAAGAGGAAAAAATGAAAACTAACGTGAGGGTGTACATTAGAGATCAGCATTTCGGCCCGTCGGCCCGGCCAGGCCCGCCCGGCGGCGCGTCGTGCTGGCCCGACATACATTTGTTAGCGGGCCGGTCCGGGCCGCGTCGAATAAATTTTATAACTGTGGGCCGGCGGGGGCCGAAACGGGCCGAATAGAAACAGATGACGCACATTAAGATTGGCCAAGTCGGAATCTCTGTCGCTGAGTCTGGATGAAACAGGGAGAATATATTTTACAAAAAAACATCAAAGGAGGAGACGATCCAAAAGCAGCTCACTCTGTTTTCCTTTTTATGCATGTTTGTTGCACTGTGAAATAAAACTTTGTGTTTTCAGACTATATTATTTACATGCAAAAGAGAAAAATACTCTGGGCTAATAAGGCAAAGGGTGAATTTGCGCGCGATTGTTTACGATGTACATAGGCTCCAAAATGAAAGGTAACTGTCACATAGTCACGCTTGCGCCTCCTAGAATGAATACCTCCCCACCCTTGTTCACCCTGCTTCCAGTCTGCAGTGTCTATGATATAGGAGGAGAAATTGTTTCTGTTGTTTATGCACATATCGTCTAGGACATCAGATTCTCAAGAACCTGTCTTTAGGTTTTATATTTTTATTTAAATAAAAGAAGATAAAAATAAAAATATTCCTCAGATAATAAAAAGATATAAACTAGATGACTCAAATTAATTATTATTGGGCAACAGTTTGCTTACGATATTATCCCTTTTCAAATAATCTACTTATTCTGCATTTCTGTGCGCATAGTTTTCGGTCAGCTTCTAATGGATATGCATTTGTAGCCTGACTGTAGTCTATATAGAAACAACGCGTTCCTGTATATGCATCTTCGTCTGTATGCAATGTTAACTGTGCGTATTTAGAAAACTTTAGTTCTCATTATGCAAATGAGAAAATTGTGTCAGCTCCTAGCAGTCAAACAGGGAGAACACTTGTGTGTGTGTGACTTTAACAGTGAATGTTGTGCTAAAAAGAGTGCGTCACATCGCCCCCCTTTCGCCACCTTCAATGAAATTTGTGCCACCCTTCGCCACCCTTCAGTTTCCTGTTGGAATTTGTTGGTTTTCGAACACTTTCTGAGAGTATAACTGAAAGTAATTAGACAGTCATATTGAATTTTCAAACAGGGAACCATTTGATTTTTAAGTGTTGTCGGCCGAAAGCCAAAATTTATGTGACAATGCTGATCACCTATTCTTACTTTATAAAATAATGCTATTGTGCTGCCGAAATCTTGTTATATTAATCTAGTTTAACTCTGCGGACAGCAAAAAGTCCAGACATATTCAACAAACAAAGAGAGTGTTACATGGACAGGAAAGTGTCATGTATAATGTTAAAAAAACCACCCGTCTATCAATTTTGTTAGTTTAACTGATAATAACAATTCATTGTTTACTGCATGTTGCGTGTGTCTCCCACATTTTCGAAGTGGCTGAGGCTGAATTATGCAGACAGGTCAGTTTCAGCATAAACATGTGTTTGTTCACTTCAACGGCTAAGCATGTCGAAATTTTTTTCATAATTTTGTCTATAGGCAAGCGCTAAAACATTAAAAGAGAGGCAGAAGGAAACAGCCAAGGATAAATTTCAACAGTATGTGTCCGCGTTTTAATGTGACTGACAGGTAAAAAGGTCAAGACATGGTAAACTGTCAGTCATTTATTTGTATAGAGCACAACCTTGCTAATGCATATTTTCCCCTGTGTTTGTTTCATTTGGTGATAACATTTCTCTAACATCGTTTGACAAATGATTGTCGAGAATAAAGATGGCAATAAGAGAAAAGGGAAAATTGAAACAGGAATAAAAATAAAAAAACCAGCAACAGACTCACTCAAGGTCACTGGCATCCGAACGCTGATATGATTTTCTTTTCTTGCGACCTCCTCTTTTCTTGTCCTTTCTTCCATCTGCTCCCTCTGTCCCTTTTCCACTCTCACGTCTCTTCCTGCAATATCATTTTTTAATTAACAGAAGGATGTTCCTAATAGCAGCAACACTCAAATGTACACTTTCTTTCGAGTTTAATTTTGGTAAAATGTGTTGAAACAATAAGGCGAACAGGGAAAAAAGCTTCACGTTTTATCTGTCCTTTCGATTTTGCACGGTTAAGTTACCTTTTTTTCTGTCCCTGCTTCTTTGTTGTTGGTTCTCCGTTGATATCAAACCTCACTCAATGAACGCCAACGCAGAGTTAGCCTTGCCCTTTCCGTTTCCTCTGCTAGCCACATCACTGCTGCCTGGCACCTTTCCACTCAGTTTGATCATTCCAGCGGTGCCAGGTCGTGTAAGTATGCCCAGGACGTGGTCCCTGCGAGCCTTTGAAGATTTGATATCAGCAGGCCAGATCTTTGGCTCTCTAAAAATTCAGAAGCAAAATAATGTTCACATGTTTAGTAAAATACATAGCCCACATGCTAGTGATAAAACTGGACATAAGGCTAAGCGTGAGAAAATAGCTAAACAGTAAACATTAGGCAAGACTGCTTCGTCACTACATACTTTGGCGGAATCACTCTGCTGCTTTGCCGTTTTCTCTCTTTTGCTCGCTCCTGAGAGTTGACAATGGGCGCTTCATTCTCAGTTTTCTTTTCAGTTTCTGATCCGGTTTTCTGAACCGCGTCATCCTCACTAGCAGACCTGAAACTGCATCTTTTTGTAATGTGTTAACTATAAATTTTCGTCATTGAGTACTAAAAAAAGGTTTAGGATAATAACGACAAAAAAACATATAAACAACAAATGTCTATTAGCAGCTTATACAGACTCAGCCTCATGAAAAAATTTACAGGTCAATTTGGTAAGAACAAAACGAGAACACAAATCATAAACCATTACGTATCACTGGAACTATCGCTCTGACTGTCGGCACTTGATTCTCCAGACTTATTGTCAGAAGCCTTGTTCTGTTCAGGTCGGTTGATCACTTTATTTCTTTTTTGATCCGTTGAGGACTGGGAGTCAGATTCTGATGACGAACTGGGAACCATTAGTCGTCGTCTGGCAGTATTCCGTGTTTGTTTTACGTCTCTGAAAACAGATTTCATTATGTTTGTTTGTTGTAGCCATTTTCCAGAGAAATCAAACACAACTGTTACGCTAACATTTCTTATCGTTTGCTTACATTATTATAGGTCTGTTCTTTACTAGTCTCTCTTTAACTTTTTGCCTACTTTATCTCAGCGTACAGGCACCTCACTATAGAAGATATTTTTTACCTCCTTTTTTTCTCGTCTCGCTCCTTTGTCTTGTCTTTCTGCTGGGTAACGTTTTGGTCACGTTTGCTGTTTTGTTGGCTAAAACATAAAAAAGTAAGGTGGAGAAAGAAAACTGTGAGGACGATGCAGTAGTAAACATAATGCAAATTTAACGACAAAATAATATAAGTGAAAAAATTGTTTTCACCTTTTCATTTCCTCTTTTTCCCTTGGCTTTTCCTCTTTTACTGAAGGATTGGCACCAACTTCGCTGTTTGGCCTCCTAAAGTAAGACACTGATTTCCTGTTGTGAATTGGCTTATTTACGCCTTTAAATAAGTCATTATTTAAGTGTAGTCTATTAATAGCTTAGTGTTGCAGCCATTGCTATACGAATAGAACGATGCAACTATCAACATGTACACAGTGTTTAGAAAAGCATTGTCGACACTTACTTTATTCCTTTCTTCCGTCTGCTGTCGCTGGAAGGCCCCGCATTGTCCTCCTTTACGCAGTCAGCTATTCTTTCCTTAGCATTCCTAAAATAAGTAATTCCTATCGGATAATTATCACGAAGACCACTGTCACAACTGAAACGCACATAACAGCTTCAAATCTTTTGGTTTGCTATCATCCTTCTCCGGCTCCATTTCGTCCTCTATTCACTATTACTTCTCTTCCTTTTCCTCCTACACCTCCTCCTCCGCATCCTCCTTCTTGTCTCCCTCCTTTCTAGTCTGCAGGTTTTTCCTCCGTCCCCTTCTCCTTCTCCTTCTGATCCTTCCGTTCCTCCTCCTCCTCCTCCTCCTCCTCCACCTCCTCTTGCTGTCCAACCTTTAACTTCTCCATCTAAAGTAATCCGTTTCCCTCCTCAGTCAAGTTGTGAAAACGTTAATGCTATATAATTTGGCTTATTTACTTACTGAGATGCTGTTCTGTTGGACTCCCTCTTCTTTGCTGGAGTTATGTCTGGTCGTATAGGTTGCTTTCCTTCAGCTTCTGTAGTCCAGACTGATGTTCCTGAACGATTTTCCCCTGTTTCCTCGTCTGGTCTGGTCTTTTGGCTAGATGCGATGTCTGGATAACTAAATTATAAATTACGGTGCAGATGTATTTTGTCCCCTTTCCTTTTTTGCTACAACCAATAACTCAACTTCAACACTATGTGAGTCTGTTTGTGTTTTTATGTCAAAACACAAAGAAACATAGTAATTAAAAATATCATTGCACTCAAATTTAAAGGAGAATTAGTGGAGATGGAGAGGATTAATAAACGACTAGGGGAAAGTATATACTTACCCTAACAAAAGCAAAGCTTCTTCCTCTGTCATACTCTCATCCAAAGCTATTCCCTTTTGACGTGCTGCTGCAGCCAATCTGAAATAAACCATATAACATACTAAAGCAAACCTTTTTAAAAAGTGTCGACAAATAATAACAAGTTGGCCCCAAAAGGGGCAGTATTCCTGCTTAGACCTGTTAATTATTCTATTACGAACATTGTCCTTAGTTAGATAAAAGCACGGATCAGCGTTTAGAAGCTTCAGGTTTACATAACAATTTCACTTGACATTTCTTTAGTTCCTTTGATACTAAAACTACTTATTTTTTTATGAGGCTAGATGTCATTTCCTTTAGCAAACAAAACAATATTGCACAATGCAATAAGTAGCTGCATTGGAATCAGCAGTATACCTTTAAATAAGTACACATTCGATCCCAAAGAAATTGGAAAAAGTCGTTGATTTCCAAGACTAAAATTTCATGACATTTCATTCCGCTGCTCAATTTTTTTCTCGCTGATCTGACTAAAGATCAGGAAGAGCAGGCCTATGCTTGCCCATGCCATGACTGGACTGGACTTGTGATGCCCAGCGCAATAGTACCTTCTTTACCTACTGCACTTATGTGTAGCTCCGAAGCTACACTAGTGCTCAAAAATCCGCAATCGTGTAGATTGCTGACAGTCAAAGACTGCGTAAAAGTTGTCAGTTTTGCTGCTTAAATAGGATCCAAACCTAATTTGCATAATCTGAATGCAAAAAAATCACCTAAGCTAGCCCTGTGTTGAAGATAGGGCGTCTAAATAGAGAAATGACTCACTATACACAAAATATATTAGTTTTCAATTTATACATTCCTGCTCCAGCAGGAATAAAAACAGGCAAATAACTTTAAACAACCGGCTACAATCAAAAAAATAGAAAGCACATAGTACTGACAGTAACAGCAAAATTAAAAGGCAAAAATTTCAAAACTCTTAGTCACTAGAAGAAACATAGCGAACAGATCAGTAGACCTACTCTGCCTGCTGTATTTTCCTGGCTAATTGTTCATCGCTTGTCGACTTATCCCAGTTTGCAGATGTAGCTGACTGCGACTCAAGCTCACGTATCGTTTCACGAGACAAAGTGTCGTCAATGGCAGCAGTATCGAAAAGCAGCAATTCCTCATCTGAAATTGTCAATTCTTCTGTGCGCTTCTGGGACTGATTGTTTCCCTGTTCATCAAAACCTTTAGTAGTGGTCGCATATTCTTTTCTGTCAGCACTTGTTGTCATGTTACCACTGGTAGTGGGTGATTCAACGAGAACACTGCTGAAGCGAGAAAAACAATTTACAGGAGTACAAAAATCAACACAGACAAAAAAGGTCTAAGTTCGCAACAAATAAAGTATAACAACAGAATAAAACCTATTTAAGTTTTCATAATTGTCCAAAGTAAAGAACACAGTTGCAGTATTTCAAGTTTCTTCAAAATGATCAACAACCATTCACATTTACTGATTATGAAAAAATCATGTGCAGACCTATGGGCAGAGTCTGCTTCATATCCAAAAGGGAGCCAACTGAGCCTGCCTGTTGCCTGTCTAGGCTCATGACTGTTTGAACAAGAACACCCTTTGCAGTGCGTTTCACTATGACTGACAGATCTGAAAACATTTATAAGAACAAAATGGAAGAAGACACATGAAGAAAGTAACAAAAAACGAAAGGATAACATCATATCTACTTTAGTACGAAAGCAGGATAAGGAGGAAACAGTGGAATGACTACACGATCAGGCATTAAAGAAATATGCCTGGTACTCATGTCTTCAGCTTACATTCTACATCTGCTAGTACGACAAGAAGCAAGGACTGGGCTCTTCTCGACAATATTCTCGCTCACTCTTACCCTAACTTATGATTTGACTGCGTAAGCAGAGGCCTGCTTGTTTGAGCGCAACATCAGTTGCTAATGGTCATCATCCTTACTACCGCATTCATTGAAAGAGGAATTATTGTGATAGATTTTGTCTATTGTTAAATTCGCCAAAAACAATCAAAGGACTTTGGTCGTTCTTGTTAGGCAAACACTAGTCACTATGACTGCAATCGCTAAGACTATGCCTCTTACTGGCAAATAATACCAAAAAATTGATCTGACGACATCTATCTTTTTGTATTCATAAAATTACATTTGTTATACTACTCTTTCACTCACCGTTTTGTGTCAGAGGCGGTTGGAACAGGACCACGATATGCACGATAGAAGGAGGAGCCAGACGGTTGATGCCTACAAAAATTAAAAATAATTTTTTTAATTCTCAAACTGTATATGTAAAGATAAAAATGGTTAAGCAAAAGTCAAACAGAAACATGAATGAAAAAGTGTAAATGTGTTTCCTTCCAAACTGTTTGAGTTGTAGTTACTTAAAGTTTAAATACTCAGCCGATCAGTTACCTGACTTGTTCCACGGAATCTACCAACAACAAAGTACTCGTAAATGTTATTAAGACAAAGTAAACCTACGCACAGGGCATGAATTTGCAAATCATCAAGATCAAAACTGCCTTCGGGGGTAAGTACAAAATCAAGAGCAAGAGTTCTTTCAGTATCGGATATGTCCCAAAGTATGCGAAAGTTTTCATTTAAATGAAGCCTTAAACAATAGACTTTTCAGTTATGACTGTGACCTGAAACTGTGGACAGCGTCACACCGAAGACATTGTCTGAATGTTTTTTGAGATTCCTAACACAGACAGCAAAGCAAAACATTAGACAACGAGAATAAGACATACAAAGGTGAGACAGGAGGTGTCTGTATATTGTCAGCAAATAAGTCAGGAGAAGGAATAGGAGAAGGTGATCTCTCGCCCTCTTCCAGCTCAATTGTTGTACGTGTGTCGACATTATTTTCACTTGCATTGCAGGAAAAAAGCTCTCTTCCATCATCTGACACGCGGCTCGCATTTGCTCTTTGAGCTCTGTAAAATATAAAACGTTTGTTGTTGCATCTGTCTGCAGTCTTCTCTGTAGAGGGTTCATGCGGACTTTTCAGTTTCTGTTTCCATGTCTTTCCAGATTATCCAAAGTGTTCAGCGGTAATTTTCATTGTCTACTGTTCTTAAATTTTGATAAAATTAGTGTAACTCTGGAGCATAGTTGTGGGAGCAGGAAAATAAAACCAGCGAAGCACCGGACAAAAGCACGACAACCAGAGGGTTGGCCCTGCATATTTAATGTAATGATAAATCTGGTATGTGCTTTTCCAGAGAAAAGGCGAATAACTAGCTTTTCCTGATTGTTTATCGTTGAAATCCGAAACTATCTAGTATACGTATATTACAGTGTAAGAAAATCTTTTGCAAAATCTAAACACTAGATAATCATTAACTAATGCAAATATGGTTTAAAATTTTAATTTGTTTACAATTACATTCCTATTAGATTTTGACGGAGCATATGTACCGAAATCGGTTCTCCGCGTGGTAAATGTAATAAAAACACAGGGCGCAATAGCGTAGCCTGAAAACATTGATGTAGAAGCTGGTGAAAATGTGTAGGGTATTTGTCACCGAAGACGCAAAATTGTGCTGTTAATGCGCCTGCGCTTAAGTGGTAAGAAAAACATGTACATAGTACATGTGTTTAGCCAAAAAACATATAACCAACTGCAGATAAAACAATAAATGTCGAATCTAAGAACTAACCGGGGGTCGGGGAAAGGCAGACCCTTTCCAAGAAGAAAGCAGCGTCCTAACTACAGTAAATTCTCTGAAATACCCTATTTCTTTACAAATTAAACGAATTAGAAACCAACGGGATCTTTGCAGTATGACTTGGCCCATAAAATTAGAAAAATTGGTCAAGTATTACCTCCTGCATAAATTTTCATTGTAATTTTCGTTTATCGTAAGTATTGTTAATGTTCGATTTGCGTTGACAAAAATCTTCAGATTAATGTGTTATGAAAATAATTCGCATGATCCCTGACTATTGTTGCACACCTTCCTTTTTATGTTCAACTCAGTATTGTTACGATGACGTTGAAACCTCTCTGATAATAAAGATAATAAATGTAATTAATAAGTTAAAAAATATGCACAGACAAGCGCTTTTTACGTTGCTTATTTCAAAACCTCCTAGTAGTAAGTGGATCAGTGGAAAATCACATAATAGCAACAAACAAATAGAATTCTAACACTGAAAGGGATTCAGCCACTTGTCCTTGCAATTTCTCACTGTCACATTCCTCTGTGGCATTCTCGTTGGCAGTCATCCTGATAGCCACTTTGTCCGGTGGAGTCTCAGGTACCACTCCTTCGTCCTCAGCTTTCCTGTAACAGTAACAAATAGAAACATTACATAATATATACACACACACAGACACACACACCCACACAGACACACACAGACACACACACACGCACACACACTCCCCACACACACACACACACACACACACACACACACACACACACACACACACACACACACACACACACACACACACACACACACACACACACACACACACACACACACATACACACACATACACACAGACACAGACACACACACACACACACACACACACACACACACACACACACACACACACACACACACACACACACACACACACACACACACACACACACACACACACACACACACACACACACACACACACACACAAACACACACACACAGAGCGAGAGAGAAACACACACACACATACACACACACACAGACACACACACACACACACACACATACAAACACACCCACAAACACACACACACTCTCTCACACACACGCTCACACACACTCTCACACACAGACTCACACACATACACACACAAACTCACACTCACACTCACACTCACACTCACACTCACACTCACACACACACTCTCATACACACACACAGTACACACACACACAGTACACACACACACACATTCAAACAGAATTTCTTACGTCTAGTCAAAAA
Organism: Trissonchulus latispiculum; assembly: GCA_030248195.1. NCBI lineage: Eukaryota > Metazoa > Nematoda > Enoplea > Enoplida > Ironidae > Trissonchulus > Trissonchulus latispiculum. Next base: position 27,400 of record JASAND010021945.1, read on the forward strand.
AATCTTCTAGTGTCATCGCTATCATAAAAAAATCTCTGCTGTACAGAAACTCTGACTTAGTTTTTAATATCACCGTTCAGTGTCGGAATCTTCAGGACTCTCTGCCACAAATATAGAAGAAGCCGAGTTAGCGTTTGGACTCTGTGGATGACTACTTTCAGATGGAGGAAGTAGCGTACTGAAAACAAATTAGTACGGATGTAGTCGCGTACCGTTAACAAATAGCAACAAACGAAAGAACTAACTCACTTAGACTAAAGAAAAAGGAAAAAAAGCTGAATTTTGATTTTATCCTAATGTGACCAAACAAACACTTCAGCTACTCTTTAAGAAGTAGCACAGGGAAATGGATAGACTGAGGAACGCAGTTCATATTTAAATTAACATCTTAAATATTTTTTATTCACATAATATTTTATATGTTTTATATTTCTGACTACAGTCACACTAAAGCCTACCACTGTCCACTATGACTGTCTGCCGAAGCTGGAGGGACTGCCGGTCTGTCTGTGTTCTCATTGATGTTGTTCATTCTTGGCCCGATGTTGTTGTTGTTGTAGTCACACATATTATTTTGCTCTTTAACAGCATCCTCTCCCTGCTGTTGGCCCTGACGATCCATCTAGTAGAAACTAAACCCGGCTTTATTTCAACACTATTAGTTGTTAGTTTTAACAAACAATTTTTCGTTTTTAGGTAATGTTTTCCTTTAAAGAAGAAAAAAAGAATTGCAACAAATCCAACGTCTCAGAACAGGAACAGAAACAATAAAATACATACTAAAATAAGATTGCAGAAAACTAAACTGTTTGCAAAAATAGTACCTTTGCGGATGATGTAATCAGATTAACAGTTGCAGTTAACAATTCAAATTGTTGATAGTCACACAAACGAATGCAGATACACGAAGATGACAACAGAGACAATGCAGACACTAAACACGCACAAGGAGACGCTCAGAGTAATAAGCGAAGGAACTTTAAGGGAAAATTTTATATGTAAGCACATATGTACGCGATACGCAGTAAGTGTAGGAAAATTGATCTATTACGTTGTGACTGTTTTGAATAATCTCTGCACAGTAACAGAAAGAAATTACAGATAACGACCATTACATGAGATAAACGACCAGTAGTCCCTGACCATTACAGACAAAGACAACATAGGGAATTCTTTAGAAAACATCTAACATAAACAGTATTCTTTTTGTATACTAATGTAGCCAGCAACTTCATCTTTCCTACACAGCAGTGTCCCTCCTGCATTTCGCACACATGGCACACTGTCATCCTCACAATACAGCACAGTAACTTCAGTCAACAGTGGATAACCAGGAAAAACCAGTTAGTGAAAGGAATAGGTAAATAGTTTGCACAGGTTTTTTCAAAGCTGAGTGTAAAAAAAGAAAGTGTGAAAATGAATTAGAATTTTTGTTCTCTTCTCACAGTTACATCTTATAAACTTTTTGCTTCACCGAAATGATAGTCCGAAAGGAAACTTTGCCTCCTACACAGAAATTGTTATACAAATAAAGGCATAACCTTTGCCAAATTACAAGAAAAAACCCAAATTCATAACAACAGAAAGCATAGAAAAAAACAAAGAGAATACAGCTCGAGAAGGTAAGACCTAATTTGATATAATGATAATGTACTGCAAGAACAAATAATTTTTAAACTAAAAAATATGAATGTCTTTGAGAAAGAATTTTTACGGTACATCCTATAGACGCCTAATCAACACGCAAAGGAAAATTGGAAAACAGGAGTTTAAATGATCTGCGACTGCTTGTACTCAACAGAGGAGGCGAACTATATAAGAACATAAAAATCTAAGAAAAGGAAAACAGTTAAAGTGTAGGAAATTTAAATTAAACAGAGGACGAAACACTGATCATCAAAAGACGGACAGCCTAAAGCATTGCTATACAAATGAATTCTCCTACGAAGAGATGTTTGTTACTAACTATCCTTTTGTATCAGTTGTAGTTTTTACGAACTAAATTATATATATATATATATACATACGTAACAGTTTCATTTCCCTGTCTTAATCTGCCTCATCTAACAATTCCAGACGATGGAAAAAATAGAAATGACATAAAATATAGACATAACAAAACTATATAATAAAGCAATATACAACAAATGTTGCCTTCTACTGCCTTGGCAGGAGTACTGTAAAGAATAGGTATATATAGTTTCGAATGAACAAGCTGTATTGTTTCAGCTACCCTTTGTGCCTAAACAATAAGCAAAAATGAGAAAAGACGGAGATGGTAGGAAAATCCACTAAGTCCCCCCCAGAGGCCTTTCCCCCCTCGTTATTTGTTAATTGTGGAAGCAAATCCGAAAGCGTGCATGAACTTTGCATATCAGATAGCCTACCGTTTACATTGTCATGCAAGTGAATTCTCAGTTGAAGCCATGTTTGTTACTAACTATCCTAAGTTTTCTATTGTCTAAGCTTTATACTTATATATTTATATACTTTCAATTTTCATTTTGATCTCTTAATATTCCTCATAGACATACTACAGATGATAGAAAATATATATAGAAAGAATAGAAATAGCATAATATGAACATATAACAAAAATAAGCAAAAACAGGAAGTACGAAACATTACAAAAAGACAAAAATCAACGTCTGGCAGTGCTCGGTCCCGGCTTAGAAAGCCACAGATCACTTCTGTTTTTGGGTATTTTCCTCTTAGGCGGCTCTCCCCAAACATGAGGCGTCTGCCCGCTAACAAGAAGCGGATTAACTCTGTCAGTTCTCGACGATTTCTCAGTTGCCTGCTTAACTGCGACAGGAGACCTGCGAGCGGATATTGCGACATTTCTGTTTCTGAATGGAGGGGCACCGCCAAGTGAAGTTTCAGCCGACACAGTAGGCTCCTCCGTGATCAAAGGTGCAGCAACAGCTGACTCCGTTCGCTCGCTTGACTGTCTCTGGCCAGTGTGTGTCTCAGTATCAGCCGATCCAAACAAAAGCCCATTATCCTCGTCTTGGTTTGTAATAGATTCTTCTTCGTTAGGCGACTGTGTCCCGGCGACACTTTGGGCATCATATCCTGATTGCTCGTCATTACTTTCAGAGCTAGGAGGACTGCTCTCTTCGTCACGAAGCTCGTCCGTATTAATGTTGTTGTTGGTGTCGTTGTTCTCGTCAGACTGATCTTCATCGTTTGCAGAATTAGGGCCTTGCGAAGATGCTTCGTCATCGTCATCATCGTCTGATTGTTCATCATCAGACGGACCAACCATCAGTAGAACGGCTTGATATTCTGTATCTGCGAGAGGACGTGTTGTCCTGATATGCAGATCCAACAGACGAAGAATCAAACTGATATAGGGAGAGCATAAGTGCTCCTTGGAGATGGTTGGTATACGCACACGTGTACCGTAAACAGACGGCATAGGCCGGACGTCGTTTAGGTTTTGATCGTTGACTGATGCCATAGCGCGTAAGGAAGCGTACGTACTACGACTGTGACCCAAATGCTTCAACAGATCATCATCAACCTCTTCAGCTGGCCTCTTCCAAAAGTGAACACCATTCCGTCTCCCGTTGAAAGGTATTAGAAAAGGAGCAATTCGCAAAATGTCATCCATCTGGAAAACAACACGTTTATGACCTGACAGCTATTAAAATGTGCACAAAAGATACATAACCGAAAACTACAAAAGCTTGTTCGACAAAATTACTGGTACCAAAATAGAGAAAATTAAGACTATAAAAAAATAAAATTACCGGCACAGTTGTAAAAATTGCTTTTAAGAAAGGAAAACAAAGAAACACTATCAACAGCAGACAAACGCAAACTCATAGATTACTAACCGTAGCAGTTTTCACTTTTTCTCGCGCTGCAGATGTGAATCTTTTCCGTAGCACATGACTGACGACAAAGATTCCGGGAGTTGATATAGGTTTTTTGTGTGCTTCCTGCACCAAACTTCCATTAACAGCGAACTCGCTGACTTCATCGGCAACAGTGGGAGGAATAGCCCCTTCGTATATCTGAACAAATGTACATTTGACTCTCCAACAATAGAGCTCATGTTTCACATTTAGCAGAAACCTTATACTAATCTGCTACTATATTTTGCATCTGACTCCTTAATTTGTTCCGCTCTTTATGTGCGGATTCTCTTTGTCATTTGTCGTGGATGATCTGTTTGCCGTTTTATTTGTTACAGGCGACCTGTTACCGCTGAAAGCGTCAGTACTGTTTCTGTTCTGTGAAGACTCGTCTGGACAACCTTCAGTAGATACAGTTACCCCTCTCTTTTTCCTTTGCTATGTCTTTACATCAAGCTGGCTATAAACTAATACAATAAACATAACAGTCTGCGTGCAGAAATTAGATATGGGTTCTTTGACATACGTTTCCTGTTACTCTTTTCCATGAATCGATTCTTTGAACCGTCCCAAATCCAGTATCAACGTCCTCCGTCGACAAGACAAAGCTATAGTCTGGAACGCGATCACCCTTTTCCATGAACTTAATCATATATTTCAGGTTGTGATAGGCAAGTGCACAACGTAAAGCCAAGGTTAGCGTCTTCGGATTATATTCAAACTGTCTCCCAGACTGTACGTCTAAGTTCATGGAGGGAACCGCTCTGTCCCAATGCTCTCTGAGCAGCTTCTCAGCTCCTTCACTTAAGGAGTATGTAACTGGAGAGTGCCTATAAGCAAAACATCTGTTTGGGTCATCTATGTTTGTGTTTGTTTCATCGCTTAGTTTTAGGTAACGTATAAATCCATTTGTAACTGTTTCGTAGTCGACAGCAGACAAGAAAACCACTGAAGAGATAATAAAATCAGAATGGATGTGTCAAAAAATAATACGAAAAGAAACAAACACACACATACACATACACTCACACAGACACACACACACACACACACACACACACACACACACACACACACACACACACACACACACACACACACACACACACACACACACGCAGAAACACACACACACACACACACTCTCAGACACACACACACACACACTCTCTCACACACACTCTCACACACACACTCTCACACACACACACACACACACACACACACACACACACACACACACACACACACACACACACACACACACACACACACACACACACACACACACACACACACACACACACACAGAGAGAGAGACACACAGACACACACACACATTCACACACACCGACACACACACACACACACACACACACACACACACACACACACACACATACACGCACACACACACACACACACACACACACACACACACACACACACACACACACACACACACACACACACACACACACACACACACACACACACACACACACACACACACACACACACACACACACACACACACACATAGACACACACATATAGACACACACACACACACACACACACACACACACACACACACACACACACACACACACACACACACACACACACACACACACACACACACACACACACACACACACACACAGAGAGAGAGACACAGACACAGACAGACAGAGAGAGACACACACACACACACACACACACACACACACACACACACACACACACACACACACACACACACACACACACACACACACACACACACACACACACACACACACACACACACACACACACACATACATACACACACACATACATACACACACACACACACAAGCAGAAATTCATACGTCTTGTAAATTCATTCTTGATGTGTCATCACGTTTATAGAAAAGAAATTCAAAACACAAAAGGGAAAGAAGGTACCTTGTCCTGCATATCTGCCAGAGTCTTGCCAATGCCTCTGCAAGCGTTTTCTTTCCAAAGTTTTGACGCAAACCCTTGCCACCTGTTTGTGCTTGTTCAGTGGTATAAAAGTTGACGTAGGAAGGGAACAGGAGAACTCTGGAATAATTAAGAAAACAAACTAGCACAACTGCAGTGTCATCATGTTGTCCGCGGAAGAAGAGAAGATAGTATGAGAAGAGAAATAACAAAAATTAACAGATAGGCAATAACAATAGGAGGAATCACAAACACAGTATCAAAAATTTAGAGAAGAAGAACAGGAGACAGTTTAATATTTTGTTAACTGTTAGCATTCTTCATCTGCTATCGTTTAGAACTGCATATGAATCATTCATTTGTCACATATTACAGCAAACTACCTGTCCCATAAACCCTCGCTCGCGTTGGCGGCGTTATAGAACTTCAGAGCTGCACGATGACCCATAGCTCCTAACACATGTATGGGAGCGTCAATTGGTGTTTCAAAATCACTGGATTTCAGTGCAGTGCTACTGCCAAACTGTGACCATGAAGCATTCATTCTTCCGAACCCTTCTGGACTAGATGGGCCATTCCTGTTCATCTTTGACATTGTCACCATAAATTCATCGCTTGTTATCACTATCGTTGGATCGTATCCCATTTCTATTAGCTAAACAAATTAGAATTAATAGTACAGTGAGACTAAAAGCATTCTCCGCCCCTGCGGTATAGGTTCATACATCCCACAAGCTGATTTTAGAAAACCATTTCATATCAGCAGATTTATTTAGTTAACTACTTTCCTAAGCCCAAAATTTTTTTTGGGCTTAGCCACATACTGCCATTTTGATCGTGCTGAGATCAAGGATGAGAGATGCAAGACAAATTCGGCTAGTGATTTTAATCTTCTGCTTGTTTCATTTGACAATCAGGATCAATAAATAATGGTACAGTTTAACTGCAGCTCAAACATATCGTTGACAATTGCGCAAACAAACCTTTGATCGAACTTGCTATGTTTAAACGTACCTCTCGCTGATGCTTCTCTAATCCCTGGACAGTTAGTATACCAAAGCACTTCAGATCATAAAATGGCTTTCCGAACACTTCGACTATTGGATCACGAAAGAACAGTGAAATAGCTGGAGTTTTTCCAGTTCCAGGACGACCAGTGAGAAAAATGAGACTGGCTATAGACTCATTAACTATTTCCTCTGTTCCAAACGCTTTCCTTTCAATGATGCCTTCTAACAAACAAAAGAAAACAATAAACAACAAAAAGCAGTAATGAAATTTACCAAACAACTCAGTAAACCAACATGAACACATTAATGTGGAAGCTGCGGAAAAACAGTAAACGCAGGATAAGATGGAAAACAGAAAACATTGAACTAGAATGAGCAAAACAAATAAAAATGATAATAACAACACTGATTACTTTGTACAGGGAAAAGGCCAAGCTGAAGAAGGCATCCAGCAATATGTGTCGAGGCAACGCCATAGCATACAGAAGCTGCAGCAATGAAACTGCAGACACTTCTGTCTTTGAACATCATATCCAAACTGTAGGGAACCTTGCGTATCGCTGAGCACAGTTTTTCAACAGATTCATTTGATAGTCCATCTATGCTGGTGGAGCCTCCCCGGTTTCTGCTGTTGTCGTTTCCCGCTGCTGTCGTATCCATGAAAAAACTGAACACATGAATTTACTAAAACAAATAACGCTTAAACAGAACCGTAAATATCATGTATGTAAAGGATGAATTCTTTGACTGTTGGTTTTGGTCACTTTTTAGTATAGCTAAGATTAGCAATCAGTATTGCCTGTTCCTGACTCGCCGTTGTCTACAACTTAGACTTTTGCGAGTTCTTTTCTTACAGGCACAAAGAGTTCGTTGACATCGTTCCCAACAGAATATGTGCAATAAAAATGACAGAAGGGAAGATAGGAGAGTCACTTTAGGAAGAAAAACGACTATTGAGAACGGCAATGTTATATCTGTTATTTGTTTATTTTAGTTCTGCTTTAAGACAACGAAAAAGAAGGCTGGGAGAAGGCCCCTATCAAGTAGCTAGACTTTTTAATTTCTCTACGTTTCAATCCGCCGGGTCAACATCGTCAGCGTGAGGAGTAGGAAGTTTTAGAACGGCAATATAGTAGCTGTTAGATTTTTAACTTCTAACACTAGAAAAAAACGATATCAACTGTTCCGCTGTGCATATGGGCTTTCTTTGTTTACTGATACGAAAAGTTTCCTTTACATCCTACCAAAAACATGTACAGCAATAAAAATGACTAGAGGAAAGAGAGGAGGGATAGTAGGGAGAGGAGCAGGAATAATTGTCACGGCTATATAGTTACTGTTACATTTTTAACTTCTTGCGTTTTTAAGACAGCTGTCCCTCTGTTTTTGTTGATAGTGGCCAAAAAATTTCCTTTACATCCTTCATAAGAAATGAAGTGCCTTTAAAAGTACTCGTGTGACAATAGCAGTGTCCTGAGGACTACGAATTATTAGAAAATCAATAAAAGTAATCTAGTATAGGCTACCCCTATACTTCCTTCATAATAAATGAAGTGCATAGAAAAGGACTCGTGCCACAAGGAAAGCAGGGCCACTAGCGTGGAGGATCTTTATGAAGAAAAACGACTATTGAGAACGGCTATGTTATAACTGTTTTTTGTTTATTTTCGTTCTGATTTAAGACAACCAAAAAGAAGGCTGGATGAAGGCCCGTATCAAGTGGCTAGACTTTTTAATTTCTCTATGTTTCAATCTGCCGGGTCAAAATCGTCAGCGTGAGGAGTAGGAACTTTTAGAACGGCACTATAGTTGCTGTTAGATTTTTAACTTCTAACACTAGAAAAAAACGACATAAACTGTTCCGCTGCGTGTATGGGCTTTTTCGATTACTGAAACGAAAAGTTTCCTTTACATCCTACCAAAGACATGAACAGCAATAAAAATGACAAGAGGAAAGAGAGGAGGGGTAGTAGGGAGAGGACAAGAAATAAGTGTTACGGCTATATATTAACGGTTACATTTTTAACTTCTTCCGTTTTTAAGACAGCTGTCCCTCTTTTTTTTTGTTACTGGCCAAAAAATTTCCTTTACATCCTTCTTAAGAAATGAAGCGCATTATGAAGTACTCGTTTGACAATAGCAGTGTCGTGAGGACAACGAATTATAAGAAAATCAATATAATTACTACAAACTTTTAGGCAAGCAATATAATTAATCTAACATAGACAAGCGCAAACTGTACGGGGGGAGCATGCCTATTGGAGTATTGACAGGGGAAAGACCGGTCTTCCAAATCAGTGTATTTAGTACAACAGTTTGTCTGGTTCTTATCATCGTTTACAACAACAGAAAAAAGGTTGTGCTAGGAGAACCAACCTTTTTATTTTGGTTACTGTTACGAAAAATTTCTTTACATCCTTCGATGAGACATGAACAGCAATAAAAATGACTAGAGGAAAGAGAGCAGAGACAGTAGGGGGAGCACTACGAATTTTTAGCATGGGAATATAGTTAATTTTTACAACCGCAATATAATTATCCAAACATACAATCAGTGAAAGATCATGATCTGTTGTAAGCGTAGTTTTAGTTCTAATAAGCGTGAATAAATAACTGATTGCTGTGAACTTTGTCCATAAAAATAAATCAAATTATCAGCGATTACATCAACTTGGGCAAATGAAAACGTCACAGTTGTTCACTTACAAATGATTGATGAATTATTTTCTGATGCTAAAGCGTAGTTGAGACAAAAATAAATAAACAGTAACAGTTAGAACTCCTTTTTTAATTCTTTAATTATGTCTTTGAAATTTTATAAGCCCAAAAATTATTTTGGGCTTACCCATACAAATGGCCAAAAAAAGGTGTGTAGCTGAGATCATTTTTATGAGAATAACTGCAAGCGCAAAAGTAATCCTCTTATGTTACATTTGCTGCATCACAAAAGAAGAATTTATGTACCGTGGTCTTTAGCTGAATGTGTTATCTTATTTTTCCTTCATCCTTTGTGCAATTCTTAGTCTAATACATTATATGCTACTTTTTTTGTGCTTAAATCAGTAAACAATGAAGACTTTTTCTGGTCAACCTTACTCTGCACCAGTCTAGTACGAGCTTTCCCTGTCCGTAAAGTTGGATTGAAAGATGGTGCTATTTTGCTGGATCTATTCTGTTAGATTTCCGTCATCCAAACTGCATGTATAAGTCTAATGCTTTTTGTTATACTTGTTTTATGTTGCTTATTTCAGTAAACTAAGAATATGTCCTGGCCTACCTTAGTCTGCAGCATTGTAGTAACTGATACAGGAAATAAGGCATGCTGACGAATTGGGCTTTCTTTACACTCTTAGATTGCCTAGCACGTTAACAGTCTAATCGGCTATAGGCTTTTTCGTGGAAAGATGAAATATAAATTAACTAATTGCTGTGAGCGTTGTCAGCATAAATTCAAAATAAATTTTGAGCTGCTGTCACTGAAAAAAAAATCCAAAGAAGGTTTAATGTTTCCTCCCCAGAGACAAAGGTTAGCAGTGTTGCAAAAATATAAATTTTACACAACTTTATCACTCAAAAAACGGTCAGAAAACGGATAGATTAGTGAAACTATTTTGTGTTATTTTTATTTATCTCTTTAATGTGAAGAATGAAAGTAGACGTTGCGTATCTTTTTTGCATAATCCACCTCAGGCCCAGATTCCGTAAAACTTGATCAAATGAGATGAAATTTGCTATATGTATGCTTTCAACGACGCTGAGTTCAGAAATCGCTAAATTAATCGATTACAAGATATTATTTTTTTCGATTCGCAATGAGGGGCCATGCAGCCCCAAAAATTTGTTTTGTCTGCGATTTTGGTGAAAAGATGTATTCGGGTGTTTTCTCTGTTGCAGAACACAAATCTGAAATCCGTGTTTAGTTTCAGCTATTCTTTAGTTCAGTAAAAGTTACAAATCGTTGACAACAAATGTTTCAGGCCGCCTTGTTCCTCCCGTAAGAATCCAAAATAATCATAACTCGCGAAATAGACACATTTTGTGATGTTTCAACTCTGTACGGTCAAAAACATACCCATACCAAATTGTCAGCTCATTTGATCAAATTTTGTTGAATTTTGGCCTGGTCTAGGTTTTCCTGAAAGGATGCGCCCCAGCAACATGCATGATAAGTAAATTATCGAAAATATATTGAAATGAAACTTTGTCCTGTAAACTTTTGCTTATCATTAGTTCAATCGTAGAATTGTCACAAGAGGCACTCACAGCAACGAACAACCTGCATGGTTTGTAATGATTCGTCTATCCAGATCACCAGAAGCGAAACTAGCAATGCAAACGACTACAAATACTTAGGACAACACTCTATCAGACCAGCAGCCGTCGGCATGACTACGGCAGGTTGCCTGCAAACCCTCAACCAGAAATTTGACTGGGCAATATCAAATACCGCATGGAGCGAGCCTTTCTAGTCAATCGTATATTCGACAAAAACCAGCATTAATACGCAAAGTGCTGATGGTATTTGTCTTCCATATTTCGCTCTCGTGTGCCCGATACTCGGGGACAGATAAACAATTATGCTTTCGCAGTGACACAATTTCTACAGGAACAATCCTTTCCTAATCAAAAAAAGGCAGCAAAACTGTTTTATTTCAGCAAATGACCAGAAAGAACAAACATTCGAAAAAAAATTCTATTATATCAAAATTTCAACCAAAGCAAAACGGAAAAAACATCACAGCAACTGAATAATGTGCAACAATGACAAAGAGCACAAATTCAATATAACGCAACAACTAATTAACCCATTCAATGTACTTTTATTACCACACCAGGAAATCGTTACATAATCCTCCTATGTTGTTTTCCATTGCTTACTTTGCACAAAAGACAAGCCAAACAAAAAGATTGTGTACATTGACTAGTGGTGACTAAACAAACAATGCACACAAAAAAGGAAAAAGAAACGCACACGGAACGTCAACGGAGGACAAACGGTCAAAATAAGCAAGGCAAGAAAGGTGATTATACAAATTCAGTCAGATACAGCTGAAGACAGAAAATATCTGCATTTGCAAAATATTGAACGCAAAGATAACACAAATACAGACACGTACAAATAACCTGCCAAAAAAGCTGAAACATACAGATTGTCCAACAATTAATAATACTAGTAATACAAACGAAAATAAGGGTATTGTGAGATTTGGCATTCTGAATATAGTGCTTCTACAACAGACACTGCAAACACACACACTGTTGACGCATTTCTTCCTGTACACCAAAGCATTTCATAGGTCTAACGGAGCACTTTTTCCTTATTCTTTTTATGCAAAGCTAGTAAATTGTAGCGAAACATATACCTGCTGTGTCGTTTTACCACTGATTGTCTTTGGGGAACTGCGACCTAAAATAAAGGCTTTGCTCAGACTAGTAACCAAAGAAGACAGAATGCAGAGAACAACATAAAATAGTAACGCAGTGTAAACATTAACGAACGTCAACCGGACAAACGCAGAGCGGGAATAAACGTTATAATTATGTTTCAGCCAGTAATACTTCACGTCACAAAATGATAGAAAAAAGGGAAAAACAGCAAAGAGAAAAACAACAATAGGAAAAAAGAACAAAAGAACACACAGATACGGATAGCCAGACCAGAGATGCATCTAACAACAAAAGAATAACAGAGTATTTTTCACAGGTAGGGAGGCGGGAGTGGCCACAAATTTGCGCAACCCACCGCACAAAAAGCCTTTCCCCCCCCCCCCGAAGGTCCCCTCTCCCCAGATTAGAAAGAGTTATTTTTAGCTTTAGTAATAAAATTTTTGTGAACATTTTGCGTATCACAATGCAAATTACACAGAACCAAACCTTTATTTTGTCTCTTCTTCGCGAAAAAAATTCCCCCCGAAAAATTCCTTCCTTCCCCTCTCCCCCCACGGGGGGAAGCGGGTGGAAGGAAGCCTTCTGCAAAAAAAAACTCTTACTGCAGGCTCGAAATACATGTAGCTCTATATTGCAAAGTCATCGAATAATTTTCACTACACAACTGACACAGGTGACATTCCTGGTCATTGCAATGATTGTTAAGAAACAGAACAATGGAAAAATATCCAAAACAAATGCAAAAACAAACAAAAAAAAGACAGAGAAAAATAACATATACTCGGAAGTCAAAAAGTAAGTCATAACAGATATATTGCAACGAATAATAACAGTGATATAACAACAGCATTTGATACAATACATGTAGATTTGTAAGGAAATGATTAGCAGAGGAAAACAGTGAAATGCAAAAGATAACAAGCAAATAAACGCACAGTACGACTCATGGGCGGGACGAAAATAAATGTATTGTGATGAAACATAGCAATTTATAACAGATAGTAAAAACGAACAAGAGTAATCATTGATAAAAAAATATCTAAGAAAATCAGGTAGAGTGTCTGAGTTTCATAACAGCATAAGTCTATCGCAATGTTAACAGTACACAACAAACAGTATTTGTAAACTTTGGAAATACATTAAATTATCACAGAGCAAAAGACAGAAACAAACACACACCTACTCAAACCCTTCCTCTGCATACACTATGCTTCCCTCTCCGTCCTGTACGTTTCACAGCGATTCTAATGTTACTCAATCTTTATTTTGTTTAGAAAACAACTTTCACTGATAATGTTTAACCCTCAGGAACGACACGAAGACAAAACAAACAGCACTGGAAGACAATAAAGAATAAGTAAATCAAAACAAAAACATAGAATAGAAGGAACAGACACAGAACAAATAAATGACAGAAAGAAATATTAATTGACAAACGATTCAACAAGCGTCTGAAATACTGGACTCGCATATTCAGCTCCACCTAGTAAGGTACAGCTTTCAATAATTTGCCTCACAATCAGCTTGACGTCTCTCAGTTCTCTATATCTGGCCTCAACTCCGCCAGATACCAGGAGAATTCGTTTTGAATTATAAAGTGGGACCATGGTCTCGGGAGACATGTCTTTGTTCATGCCTTGTCTCTGTCGCAACAGTCCTATAAATAGTCCCACTTCCAGAAAAGTCCACTTAGCAAAAGAGAGAGACGATAATTCAACTTTGGGAAAAACGTCCAACCTACTAGGCGCAGGAGTTATGGCTAGACTATCCATTTTCATTGAGGCAAGTACTGAAGGACTACTTCTAGCGGGTCTTCTCCCATACACATTGTCGCAGCCCCAGCATGAACAGTTAGCACATCTTTGCTTTGCTTTAAGACATTTGCAGCGAGACTTTTTTACTCCTGCAAACCCAGTTCCGTCACTACAGTTTCTTCCATACCGTCTGCAGCGACAACGTGTAGGACCAGTTTCATTTATTGCCACAGGAGGAGGTTCGCGTACATAACTGCGCATAACAAAATCATGTAGCTGACTCGGTAGAGTAAGCCATGACCAAGCGAACTGCTGATTACTGCTGCTCCATGCCAGCAGGAAGCACCCACTATCCTTCGCCAGGAAACCGAAAGTTGAAGGAAGAATCACAAAATGGGGGACTAAAGCAATGTCAGTGATAACCAGTACTGGAATTTCGAGGTAATCAGCAATTATTTGAGCACCGCCATAGCGGTTGGGCCAATTTGCTGTCATTGGCTCGGCCATCAGTTCAACCTCATGATCACTCCAGCCATAACCAACGTATCTGTTCCAGTTGTCATTATCCCACAGATATTTCTGTATAGAAACAGGGAGTTCCGTGATGTGTTTCGACAGATACTTTGTCTTGGATGCACAAGCCATGATTGTAATTTTCGATAGCAAGCGTTCATTACTAAGCAGAGACATAAATGAACCAAACAATGTTCCCCAGTATAGCGTTTCGGTCTCAGGGAGACAATTCGCCAGTTCTAGCCACGAATCGCTATAATGATTAGCTGGATACTCAGAATGATCTGGTAGAGACAAACAGCGGTCAACTGCCTCGCAGGAGGCCAACCATAACAGCGCCATACTGCGTTCTCTGTTTTCGCTGTATAGGAGCAGGATTTTGTGCCAGTACAATCGTCGAAGAACAGAAACAGTGCCTACGTCCTTCGGAACTGGCTGTCGTAGTGCATCCAAAGTGTTGCGAATGATTAGCGTATGATCAACAGGAACAGCTGCTCCCCCGCAATGCCTGTGTCGTTTCAAATTCCACTTGTCTCGAATCATTGTTAAGTTCACTGTAGCAATATCGATACCGATCTCTGATCCACTGCTAATTGCATGTCGACGAATGTAGCGATGGAAATTCTCATTTCTGTTGGTTCCAACTCCCACTGGTAGATCACTAAACGAAAAGAAAAAGGAAATGAACACTATGACGATGGCAATTGTTAAAAGAAAAACGATTACATAATGAAGGACGAGCAAACAAATAGATTACTGGATACAGTCTATCGACAGAACTCAGATGTCTCTCTCTACATCTATCACAATTACTCCAGTGTGTACGGGGGTAATCTGAATGCGGGAAGGGTGAGGCTCATTCTTTTTCTTTTTCCCTGCAAAAGAACTGTATTCTCAGAATAAATCGATGTTTAATTTCTACCAAATTGATCAATATATACGTAGTAACCTTCGGCATAAAAAAACATCATACAAATATTTACACGGTTAGCCATCCTGATTTTTAGTTTCCTATGTACAACTCGAGTAGTATTGCATAGTGGCGTTACGTTTGCTATCCCCAAAATTTTCCTATCTTTTCCATTTAACTATGTTCAACACATCTCGGAACCACCTTTGGAGGAATAGTGTGCAGGATAGGGCAGGCAACATAAGCAGATGTATTGTTATGGGTGACTATGCTGACTATAACCTATGCGAAAATGAGAACAGTCGGAGACAGGCGAAAAATCAAAACGGCCCATACGAAGGTTTTTTGACTGCGTCAGTATTGTAAATAGATTAAAATAATGAAAAAGGATGCATAAAAATTGAATAACTACAATGGCTCTATCTGTCTCACTGCGTTTGCTGCTAATTTCTCGCAGCCTTTCCTCCAAAGGGCTTGTTTCTCCCGATCTTGCTGCTTACAACGGACACATAGATGCATAACAAACAATGTATACATATGTATATAGAAATACATGTATACTCTGAATCCTATCTCTTTCAGTTATATTGTCTATTGTCGTCATAGTTTTATTACTAGATTTACCTTAAGCAGTTGGACTGAATGTGAACCTCCACACGGTCGCATATTCCTTCAAATTTAGAGTTGACTACGGGCAACTGAGGACCGTCCTCTGGACCATACCGCTTATCTCGCCATTCTTGTCTAAGCTTTTTGAATTTTTCAAGCATCTGGGAACGTGACGGCGTGGGAGCACGCCTATGACGTCCCCAATCAAACGGTTGCCGAAAGACTTTTCGAATAGCTAGAAGAAATTCGCCATACAAACGGTGAGTCTTAGACATGGCCTTTGAAATGCGAGTAGTAATATGATACAAATCCTGACAAACGCGAACATCCGGCCCAAGCAGTGCCATGAGCTTACCACGAACGAGACAGCAAGAATCTGTTACAAAAATGAAGACAACGATTCCATGCTCCTTCATCTCTTTGGCGGCAGCTAAAAGACAGTCACCAATCTCGTCGTAGCTCGTCGTGGAACAGAGCTTCAGTCCTAAGACCACCCCAAAGCCGTCCAGAATTGTGAGAACACTATAGTAACATCTGTTCCACAGTCCGTTCTCGGTGATACCTACTGTTCGAACAAACTTGAATGTATGGTCTATTGAAATGAAATGGACACTGTGGGTGAATCTGAGACAGAAAGTGCAGTTTTTTAAACGGGCCCACTGATCATAGTTAAGAAGGAAATCGTAGCGAAACCACTGTCGTAAATACGTACGGGTAGGGAATTGAGTACCTTTGTAGTTATTGTCTTCATATGTTTCACGCACAAGATCAGCCAACTGAGCAATACTATTGATTGACCCGAACTTTCTCCTCAGATCTTTGATGAATGATACGGACAAAGCTGAAGAGTTCAATGGAACAAAAAAAGGCGTTGAAAAAAAGGTTGCCTGGTAGCATACAGAGAGATGGGTAGCAGCTACATCATGGCCTTTAGGGCTCCCCTCTGGACAATTATATTTGCGATATATTATGTAAATTGGTCCATTTATATCCCAGCATACCCTGGGAGGTCTGTCAGGACGTAAACCCCAACGGCCTAAACGTAAAGGGACACTGTGCTCATAGCACAGTATTTCTCCTTCATGTCCACGTAAAGGATCCCAAACAACACAAGTAACAGTTCCACCATTCAGACTGTATTCCCTGCGTTCGCCTGGTACTGCAAATTTAGCATTTTTTGGTAGAAGAGACCAGTCAACTCCAGTACGCTTGTCTATAGGCATACCATATAAGAAAACCACAGTACACTGAAAAAAAGAACAATATTAGACAAGCTGAACTTAAAAGTGAACAATATTTGAACCCATTCTGTCTTTTCTAAAAAATTTAAATATTTTCCTTTTTCCTAAGATAAATTGCTTTGACGGTATTTTTCAATTAGATTTCGGATGTAAAAGTCATTAAAAAAGTAAACGAACAAACACAGAGTAGAAAAGACGAAATTATTCCGTCCAAACGTAAATGAAAATATTATTGTGACTTCGCTAAATGCACAAACGATGAAAGGGAGAGAGCGGCGAAGTTAGCATTTTTTGGTAGAAGAGACCAGTCAACTGCAGTACGCTTGTCTACAGCCATACCAGATATGCAAACCACAAAAAAAGGAACAAAAGCAGACCAGCAGGACTGAAAGAGGAAGAATTGCAAATTTTATTGGGACATTGTCAAAGGGACAAACGATGTAAAGGAGAGAGCTGACAATCTAGCAATTTTTGGTAGAAGGTATCAGTCAACTGCTGTACGCTTGTCTACAGGCATACCATAGATGCAAACGACAAAACAATAAAAAAAGGAACAGTAGCAGACAAGCTGGACTTAAAGGTGAAGAATACACGCACGCCTTCTGACAAACCTAAATAATTTTACTATTTTCCTTTTTTACTAAGATAAATGACTTTGCCACTTAGCCAGTATAGTTAAGGTTACGGATTTGAAAGTCTTTCAAAAATGAAAACTAACAAACACAGAGTACAAAAACCATAATAATAATAAAAATGACACAGAAACAGGTTTAGAACTACAAAATAGAAGATGTAGACAGAGATAGGAAAAACAGACTAACAGAACAATTTCAGTAACAGAACTAATAGCTAGACAAAATGAAAAAATAAGGAAAGCCGCTTGAATACGCAAAGGAAAAAGCACACCAAATTACTAAGGAATACACTTCTGTCCACTAATAATCTTGAACCACATGAAAGGACCATAAGGATCTTCCTTAGCCTCCTGCTGTGCCTGCAGGCAGCTTCTGCCATGACACCGCCACTGATAGCAGAAGTTTTCACGCTGTATAAGAAGAAATGGATGGTTACTCCTATGGTCACGACGAAGAAAGGGACAATAATGATACTTTTTGAAGGAGGCACAGATAAGACCAGAAAAAACTTTCAACCTCCTAACTTCATAGCCGGGACAAATGATAGCCAAATCACGATCAATACGCTTCACTTCCGACTCCGTGAGAGTAAACCCATCATGTGTCCAGGTGAGCTGATTTGACGGAAAAGTTGGCCCAGAGGATAACGAAGCAGTAGGAACAGCCGTGGAAGTGCTAGGCAATGAATTAGACGTAGAAGGAAAATCGGCAGAAGTGTGTCGTGAAGTCACAGAAGCAGTCTCTGTGCAGGTGTTGTTGTTGTTGTTGTCCGTTGTCGAGACAGTTTGTTCCTGTTCCGGCTTGCTTCTGTACGCTGACTTTCCAGATAGTGCAAACAGTTTGCAACAGTCTTCAGTTGTTGTTACTTCCGGAAATGTACTATTTGTAGTTTGGCTGCGACAGTCGCAGCTGTATATGCCGACTAGGCTATCTTTTATGCGTTGGTATGTAGATGTTGTACTGGATCCGTCGATACGCAGAGGGCGCCAAGACGATCGTTTGGATGATAGAGCAATACGGAAATTTTGATTATTAGAATACACAGCTGAATCCCAAATTCGCAAGCCTTCTGGAATCCTCGATTCGTTATCTTTCAGAAATCTCCCGACGGCTGTAGAGTTGCTGAATACTGTCACGCCAGAGTCAACGAAGTGGTAGCTGATTTTGTATGGGTCTGTAGCACATAAGACTACAAAGTTCACATCGGCCTTTTGTAGTCCTAAGGTATTAACAAGTAGCCACTCCATCCTCCGCTGTAACGCTTTGATTCTGCGCTCGTAGTCTTCTCTCTCTTTGTCATCGGTTGTGGATTTGTCAATGTCCAAATAAAATTTGCATTTACGGTTTGATGGAAGAATTTCATAGAAATGTCTGTATGAGACTGGAATTTCCAAGTAAAGATGAATGAAATGCTTAATTTCGCACACAACATAGAATCTTGCACCTTGTGAACCAATCTCACATGATGTTAGAGAAGTAAAACAAGTGTGGTAACTGTCATGGGCATGTAAGGCTGGTAACAATTTACGGTACAACAGCAAAGGATTTGTACGAGGACAGTTGCAGGAATATCTGACGCGCGTATCTATGTCTCTTAGAATTCTATCCATGCTGATGACCGTTCCCCTTTATAACGAATTCTAAAATCAGAAAAATATTATGAGAGTTGTACACTATAGACAGATATTGAAAGGAAGAGATAAAGAGAGAGGGGAAAACTAGATCAAAGAAAAAAAGGTAACACAGTATGGAAGATGAAATAATTGGAACAGAGACGAATCAGAAAAGGATAAAAAGAGGACAAATAACAACAGCAGAAAATCAAGAGAACACAAAGATGAGAAGAGAAATGACTGAGGAGAAGAGAAGAGGTAAGAGAGGAGACAGAAGACAAAACAGGAACATGATAGAAAGGGACAGTGGAGACAGAGTGAGAGAGAGAGAAGTGAGAGGAGACAGGCTAACCAATAAGACAAGCAAACCGACTAAGATAAAAAAAGAGAGAAATACAGAGACACTCACACATATAGCAAAGATTAGAGTAATATCTCAGTTTGTCTTTTAAATGAGTGTCATTAAAGAATATATCGTTAGCAAATTTATCCCTAATACAAGAAACAAACAAATTGTGTCTGTTTACTATAATCTGAACAACTTACAGTGACAGGGAAAAAGATTGAAAAACAGACGGTAAAAAATAGTCACGAAAATGGAGAACGAATATGAAGAAGAAAAAGGGAAGAGAGAAGAGGGAAAGGAGGAGGGACGACAGAGGAGAGAAACAGAGAGATATTGTAAGAAAAAAGACAAAATTTATTCTTCGTTATATGTCACCTTTGTCTTTGCAATCATGAAATCTGATTGTGGTATGCTGCAAAAACTTATATATAACTGGCTGTGTTTCTCATAGTGGTATTCTCATTTTTATGATCTCAGCGCAGATTATGACTTTTATTTGGCACTTTTATGCGTAAGCTCAAATTAATTTTTGAGCTTAACAACAGCAGAAGAACAAAAAGAAACCGCCCACGCAAAGCGAACTGGAAGGAATATTTTAGATAATAATAATAGAAGTTATCAGAAAGTCTACAGCTAACAACGCTTTATATACTTTAATTAACCTTTTTTTTATAAAAGCAGCATTAATAAATTTTGTAAAAACAGAAAAAGCGACAAATACTGACGACATTGTCTAGGATTAGACATTTTTTATGGCTCCAAATATTTCACCTGGATTTTTAAATGACTGTCGTAACAGAAAATTTCGTTAGAACTGATTTACGAAAACAAAACACAACAGATTATTATGTAAGCGTAGGAGTGTGACCAAAACTGTGGAATACGTTCAGTGACAGGGAAAAAACGGAAGACAATCAGACGGCGGAATTTGAAAGTGGACAAAACAGTGCCGTCTCCCCCCTCTCATAGTATGTTCCTCTCCTCCCGTTAATGTTGTTAAATAACCAAAGTTTCACAACGCGCTTAAGCATGTTTTAGTAACAGATTTATATGGAACCGAAAAAAGAACAGCAAAAAAAGGAAAAAAAGTCATAGGCTGAAAGTGAGGGGTAAAGTCATTCTATATTGCTATTTTTCCAGCTCCAACTTTGTTATAAGCCAAAATCTGTCAATAAGAAAAGTCTCTTAATACTGAGCAAAAATTCCCTCGTGGCCCCCCACCCTCGTGGGGACCCACCCTCCCCCCCTCGCAACCCCCCCCCCTTCCCTAGTTTTTCTTCCCAATCACACCTATAGCCATTTAGATACACCTTTGTATGTAGGAGGAATACTAAGCCAAGACATAGCTGTCCAGACAAACACTACACCGTCAACAGTTGGTATTCAGTGACTGGGAAAAAGTACAAAAATGAGACGGGAGAATTTGAAGTAGACAAAACGATGCACTCTCCCCCGTTTCTTTCTTAGTTCCTCTCCTCCCGTTAATGTTGTTAAATAAGCAAAGTTTCACGACGCGCTAAGGCATGTTTTAGTATCAGATTTTTAAGTAACCGAAAAAAGAGCAGGAAAAAACGATTAAGTCTTAGGCTGAAACTGACGGATAATGTCCTTGTTTATAGCTATTTTTCCAAATCCAACTGTTTTATAAGTCGTAATCCGTCAAATATAACAGTCTCTTAATAGTGAGCAAAAATTCCCTCTAATCCTTTGACTGATCAAATTTATCAACAGTATATATAGAAAAAATACATTACTATTTCGCATTTGATCAGTAAACTAAACTAATGTCTACTGCTGTATTGTGCTGCACTAGTAATCTTTACTCCCCTAACTTAAGTAAACAAGTTAAGAAGCCATTTTATTTTAGAAAAAGCAAACATCGTTACATACAGTCGCAGGTAGTACAGACAAAATCAGACAAAAAGAAGCTACTACACTTTATAGATGTGGAAAACAACAAAAATATGTAACCATCAATTGTTTGTTTATAGACTGCTCATTTTGAGTTTTCCAATGGAACAAAAGCTGATGCGCTGCAAGTTTTCCCTTATTGTAATTCTGCTTGTCACTGTAGCGCTATAACTCTTTCTTCAAAAAAGGAAACAAAACAGGGAAAAAGAAAACAGAAAAAGAAAAATATAACCATAAACGAGGATACATAGGCACTACAGATTGGGAGGAGTAATGTTACAAAACACAGGATAATATTGCTACTGCACAGTTGGGAAACTAAACGCCTTCAGACACATAAAACTAAACCCCTTAACGTTTAAGACTTCTCGTTACTGTTTAAAGGAAAGAATTGGAACATTTAACGGACAAACAAAAGCAAGACGAAGGAAACAGGAAACGATTGATCAGTTTTGACAATGTACGCCTTCAGGCAAGAAAACATAAAACCCATAACGTTCAAATTTGATCCTTATCGTATCCAAAAAAATAGAACATTTAAGGTATAACATAAAATGTAAAACGGGGCAAATAGCAGACGGTGGACACAAGTGCAACATCTTTACAGCTAACAAAACAAAACCAGCACAATAAGCTTCTCATGATAGCTGACACGCGTTTTGTTGTATTCTTCTATTAATTGCTTTTTCGAAACAAAACCAGTAATACAACAAATGCTGTCAACACAGTAAGTAAATAAAGCACTTCAACAGGACGTTGACCAGTACAGTGATACAATACAGATCAAAAAGGAAGAAATACTTACACAGACACTGGTTGCAGCGGCAACAAAAACAACAGTAAAGCATCAAAGGAAACACAACAAAAATGCAGACTAAATTCCATCAGGATCAATACACCTAGGAGACAGCAACTCACATTGGAATTTATTTTAAATTTTACAATAAAAAATTTGTCTGTAAGGAAAAAGTCCACATATTTTACAGCAGCATTAGAGTACAAGATTCAGCCATTGTTTAATTACATTTGCAGAAGATAACAAAAAGGCTGATTTTTGCAGGGACAGATGAGAGCAGTAATGTAGAAAAAAAGGAAATCAATCAGACATATCTTGTGCGGAAATTCAGGCATTTTTAATATTTATGGTGAAATAACGCATTAAATTAAAGTTAATCCTCCATCTTTTAAGAGACAGATTCTGACAATTTAAATATATATAATAATGGAACACTGCGTTGATTACCAACCGTATGCAAAACCAAATCTATACAACGACATAAACAAGAAAACAGAAAAATTAATAAAATTAAGAAACACCAGCGATCAACATAAGATAAAAGAAACACAAACAAATTACCGTACATAAAAAAGGCACGCAACATAAGTTTAAGACGAATTTGAACTAGAATAAAAGAGAACACGAAACGATACAGCCTCCCTAAAACAGTATCAGTACAGATTAGATTCACCAACCTACAAAGCAATCTACTTACGTTTAAGTACGTACGAAAGACAGAATCGAATGAAGGCAACACACTTGATAAGCGTTAAATTGACATTGAGCAATGAAGCAAAAATTAAAGAGGCTCAAACAATGAAAGCAAATTTCGCAAACAAAACATTCACTCTCGTCAGATGTCGTGCAGTTTCGCTTATAGTCGTGGGAAAAACGGAAAAAGAACAAATTACATTTGGACTGCATTTTTTAATTTAGTTATCCAGATATCGTAGAATACAAAAAAGAGTAAAGATATGACATAACCGGAGAATCGTAAAAGAACATCAGCATGGACACGGGGAACAGAAGTCAAATACGTCCACATATTTTCCTTCATCCAAGCAATCCTGTACATGCTTAAGATAAAAAAGCCTTACACAACAGACAACACTTCTGTTTAAGCCTGTGTCACAGCGTTACGCAATTCTACATACATATCATCAGACAAGGCAAAAGTTTCAGTTTCCGCATGAGTAGTCATGGTTACAGACAGAGTATAACAAACTTCATTATAGTGAACAACGCCTAACGGACTGTCACTTTTGCGAACAAATAGAAAACTGTCACTGTTCTCATCGTCTTCATCCTTTCCACCAGAAACAGACGGCACACTGCTGGACTCCTGGAAGTATTGAATAATATATTTTTAAGTATTTTGTCGTCGTTTCGTAATGACAGCAAGCCAGTTCTGATTTCCCTGCTGACCAGATTTTCGAACTGCAACAACAGTATCCAAAGGCAACTTTTTCTCGTGGTCATATTTGTAGGCTGTTGCCCCGTTCTCACCAACAATAGCCGGATCCTCAGGTTCAGTTGGAGGATCAGAAAGAGGAGGAGGCGGAGCAGAACCTGCAGGAAGGTCTGACGGCGGAGCAGAACCAGCAGGAAGGTCTGACGGTGGTGGAGACAAAGGAACTGCCGGAGACAGTGGTGGCGTTTGCCGCTCAGTTACTGCTGTTTTGTTTTCAGGACCTTCAGGAAGCGACGGACGGCGAGATCCTTGGAAAACATCCTTCGGGTCAGTGCTGGTGGTTGAATGACGCTGTGAAGATGTCTGCTCTGGACTTGTCTGTTTGACGTCTCCAGTTGTCGCTTGTTTTTTCAGTTCACCGTTCTCCTGTTTATTGGATAACATAACACAGGGTGGACTGTCGCAGACGGAAGGAACTGACAAGGATGCTGAAACAGAAGATGGAACAGTAAGCATAACAAGTTAATAAGAGACGAAATATAAAACGTTAATTTCCTCTGGCATAAGAACAGCAACGTCAAACAAAGAATTATGGTAAAGAGTTACAGCGACAGAAAGATAAATTACCAGTAGCCATATTCTCAGCAGTAAGTATAGTTGCGCCTCTTTCAACGGAAGGTCCAGATTGAGCGATTGCAGCTGGCACGGAAGGTTTAGCTGTTGTCCCTATAAAAAAGACATTACAAGAACAGAGTTAACGAAAGCTAACGCAAACAACAGATTACACGTTAACAACAGGCAAAATATAAGCAAAGGCAGACAACACATTAAAAGGTAATAAGAGGCAAAATATTAAACGATAATTTCCTGTGGCATATGTCCTACAACCACAAACAAAAACAAAGAATAAAGATAAAGAGTTACAGCGACAGAAAGAAAAATTACCAGTAGCCATATTCTCAGCTGTAAGTATAGTTGCGGCAAAAGCAACGGAAGATCCAGAGTGAGTGATAGCAGCTGGCACAGAAGGTTTAGCTGTTGTCCCTATAAAAAAGATATTACAACAACTGAATTAACAAAAGCAATAGCAAAGAAAGCATTACAAGTTAATAACAGGCAAAATATAAAACGTTAATATCCTGTGCCACAATAACAAAATCGAGAGACAAAGGAAAAAGGTAACGTGTTACAGTGACAGAAAGAAAAATTACCAGCAGTCGTTTTCTCAGCAGTACGTGTAGTTGCGACTGCAGCTAGGGAAGGTCCAGATTGAGGGATAGAACCAGGCACAGAAGATTTAGCCGTTGTCACTATAACGAAACCATTACAACAACACAATTAACGAAACAAAAAGCAAGTAAAGAAAATAGCTGAGTTTTCCTTCGGTCATTTGTAGCCAGAGGCGGACTATCAGTAAGCCGTGAAGAATCACGGCTTGATCTTGTGTGTCTGTGAGAGGGCGTGTAATCCTGATATGCAGATCCAACTGACTAAAAATCAAACTGATATAGGGAGAGTATAATTGCTCCTTAGAGACTGTTGGTATACGTACACGCGTACCGTAAACAGACGGCCTAGGCCGGACGTCGTTTAGGTTTTGAACGTAGACTGATGCCGTCGCCCGGAAAGGAAACGTACGTACTACGTGCTTGACCCAAAGAAAATTTATCATACAATTTTCTAAACATTTATCTTCCCCCGCAAAAAAAGAGCCGCCCCCACCATGCCCGCCTGGGGGGGAAGGAACCACCAAACTTCCCCCCTCACCGAAAATTTTGTTTAGGAAAAAGGCAGAGTAGCTGAATTTGCGGAAAAGTTAACAGAAATAAAGGAACTAGTTAAATAATTTTAAAAACAAACATCCTTAATAAAATAGAAGACCTGATTGATTGGGCACGGCAGCGACAGTAGCATGCTGTGATGGTGTTGCTGTGAGCAAAATAGATTGACCAGCTTGTGCAGGAGGAGGAGGAGATTTTCTAGTTAGAGTAGAAGAAACAGTAGCCTGAGGAGTAGGAAGACAAGTTAAGCCTGGAAAAAATAATAGACCACGAGATAAGCATACAAAAAATTATTCATTCAGAAAAACGAAAGAGTAAAACGTTTAAACTTGTGTGTTGATGAAGGTACGATCTGCGCAACATATCAAATGAAAGTAACGCTATCCAACGAAACACTAAATATTTAATTTCAGATGTGCTGCAAACAAAGAAGCATGGAAATCAACACAATGCTTAACAATTATCACTATAACCAATATAATAAAGACTAAACTGTGCTAGTAATAGAAACGTAATAAAATATACAGATAAGACTAGACAATCGTTAACATTACCAGCCGCACTTGATAAGTTTGCGGTCATTGCAGACTGGAGCCCAAACGGGACATCTACTAGAGCCTGAGATCTAGAACGAGAGCCCTGAGAAGGAGGTAGAAGAGTTTCGGCTAAAAAAAGGAAAAATATTAAATTAGATGCGATTAATATATTAAAACATAAAACAAAAAAAGAAATAGCACACCAGACATAAAGAAAAAGACAAAGGTATAATAAGGAGGAATCAATCAGCAGTCTGTGTAAAACGCACAATAAAAAATACCATTTCCAACAGGAATGACAGTCAGTGAAACAAGCGGTGTATCCTTTGCAGTCACAGAAGCAGGTAGATCCCCCTGGTTATGAGAGGTAATAGACACTGAAGGAGAAGGAGAAACCTGAGGACAAGGCGGCAACGGCGGCGGCGGTAATAAAGATCTGCCTACAAAAATATAACATAAAAACAAACAAAGAACAGTGTCAACTATGAAAACCATTAACAATAAATAATTTATAATGACGATCAGAACAACTGTAGACAAATCTGAAAAACGAAGAATACAAAAATAGACAGCACACAAACTGAGAAAAGGATCGAAACATTCGAAGCTTACCTTCCCCTGTATCCTCTTCATTTCCCTTAGGCTTCTCATCGTTAAGGTCGTCCGTCTGTCTAATTTTCTTCTCTGTGACGCTTCCGGTATTCTTCTGTGGAGTTTCAGATTTTCCTAAGCAATACGTTGTTTCTACAATTACGCAGTCACAAACATTTCCACATACAAGATGACACTAAACATTTTAAAACACTGCTACAGTTCGAACAACAAAAAAGGGAAGTGAGAAAGAAGCGTTAGCCGAATACAACTCAAACATCTGGATTAAATAAACTGTGTTTGATTGTAAAAGTAGGTTCGTCTCTATGGTCACTGTATTTGTTGAAAATCAGTCTGTTTCATTAATTTACATCGTTTGTCTCGTTTCACCTATTAAGTCGTTATACAAAATGTTACACGCAACTTACTGCGCCGCTTTAGCGTCAAAGTTGGTGTCGTCCTGTTCTCCGTTAACATTTCCGGCACTTTTGCAGCACTGATTGTCGAGACCGCTTTTGCCACAACCTCATCACATGTTTCTCCTATTCGTTTTTCTTTTTCTCGTTCTTGTTCAGCTAAAAAACAGTTACAGTTGTAGATTAGACAATAATTATAGCCAAGCAATGTCGTATCTGCTTATAGACCATTCGAAGAAGGACACACTAATGTGATACAAAAGTAATAAGCTAAATCAAGCAAGATTGCATACTTAGCAATTCCACAAAACATAACCAAAAAGAAAGGGAAACAACAGTTTCAAATATACTCTTGTCTTCATCATTTTCATCACTCAGAATGTCAATCATCTCTATATCAGGAGAACTGTCTTGGTCTTCTGAGTAGCTGATGACTTTACTTCGTACACGTAAACCTCCGCCTGGCGTTCTTGTACGAGGAGAAGATGACTGATCCGGAGAAAAAGGCGGCTCCGACTCTTCTTTCACCGTGTTCTTTTCTGACTGCTTTGTCTTTCTTTCGCTCCGTCGGCCTTGACTACATGATGGCATGCAGTTTTTTGCAATCTGCTCTCTCGCCGCCTCTTTGAGCTTCTGCTTTTGCATTTGTTCTGCAATCATTTCCTCCGGCTTCAATCCCTCAGCTGATGTTATCTGGCGGCCGTTCTTGTTTCGTCCGTCAGATTGTGCTGGTCGGGAACCTCTACCAGACTGTTCAGCTTTAGTGTTTTGATGGCTGCTCAAATCTTTGGCGTCTGAAATTATGTATGTGTACTTTTATATCCGCATGCTTTGTTCTGTTGTAGCAAGGGTGTCTATTTACCCCCATCCCCTGATCAACCTCTTGTCAGAGATATTACAACACTTTAGGAAAAGAAAATCAGACAATGAATGTTTATAATTTCGACAAGAATTCCTAATCAAATATTCTTAGGACAACGGAGGTTTTTGATTTGTGAGAATAAATACAAATATGACGACACAACAATAAGACGATGTTAATATAGAAAAATGAAAACAAACAAATAGAAAAAACCTGAAGTGTACCATTACTTGTAAGCAAAATAGTACTCTCATTACCCGAACGGCCCTTATCATCTGCTGTTCCAGTAGGTGTAACATTCTGGTCCTTCATGACAGTATTGGGCGCGAGATTGCTTTCAATCTGCTGCAGCTGTTTATTTCCTGAATTAACAAAAAGGTTAAAACAAATTTCGTAAAAACAAAAAATAATCATAGTGATAAATAAAGGAGAACATAGGAAGATACAGCTTTTCTAGTCATGTAAAATTTTGAAAAAAGCCAACAAAAACAAAGGCGAGACGTATAGTTACTTTTTATATATACTTTCTCATCGCTTCTCTGAAGACATCGTATACAATGGAGAGACGTATAGTTACTTCATATATACTTACTCACCACTTCTATGAATACGTCGTCTGAGCTTGACAATTTCTTCATCGGATAGCACTAAAAAAAAGGTATAACTATCAGTTACAAAAAGTCAGGTTAGTAGGGTATTTTTTACCGGGGGGAGGGACGGGGGGGAATGACTTTTCCCCACCTAAACTGCCTACCGCCCCCTGATTTTCCCCCGATTACTGCTTTTCCCCCGGGATGTTTTGGAGGGCCAAACTTTTGCCAAATATATGTCATTTTAAAAAATATGCAACTTCGCCGGAGATTTTTCGCATACAATTAGCTATTTTTAGTATAGATCCTGACATATTTGAGCATTCTTTGCAGTCCTCCGTTTAAAATTCGCCAAAAACACAAATATTGGCTCATTTTTGCCAAAACATCTTCCCCCTAACGAAAATTCCCCCCCCCCCTCCCGGGCCTAGGGGAGGGCCCCCCGAAGGCCCCCCCGGAAAAAAAATACACTGTTTATTGTGCCTGAGATAATTTCGTAGATGTAAATTACAAATCTACTGTAATATAAATAGCAGCGGTATCATAATATTCCGGATTCCAGAAACACAGAAAAAATCAACATAATTACTCTGCATAAATAGAGATAATGAGTTTATGATAACTCATCGAAATAATCTCAACTATTTCTTTTGGTGACAGCGGTATCATAATATTCCGGAACCCAGAAACACAGAAAAAACAACAAAATAACAGTGCATACATCGGATTACTGAACTGATGATAATTCTACGAACTAACCAAAACTATTCCGTTTGGTGACCGCACAACAGAAATTCAGTAGTCTAGTGCAAACACGTGCAGATTTCGCAGCTGTAACGACATTGTCATGAGCAAACCAGCCTGCATCCATTCTTTCCATTGTTGTCACCATTTTGCTTGCTCTGTAAGGTGGTGCTCCTCCGGAATATGTTGGGCAAACATCACAGCAGTGGTTATCTGTAAGCTCATCTGAAACATTAAAATGGTAAAACGTCATGACAGCTAAGAGGGAACATCAGCGCAGTGATACTTGACGACATATCAATAGAAGACAATCTTGTGAGAATCACTACGAAAACTTTCGTGTGGCGCAAAACTCGCATATGCGTATTTTAAATTGTCACATTCTTATTGATTTTAAGTTACTGTCCGTTCACACAATAAAGAAAACGCGAACTTTAAAATGAAACGGAAGATATGCAATGTACGTTAGGGCAAAATGACAATTATGCTTCTCCTACCAACACTGAATAAGACTCCAGTATCAGTTTCCATAGGTGTTAGGAAAGGAACTGTTATCGCAGCATCTTTTATTATAGGATCATCCAATGACCTGGGCACCATTATGGTTTCACCACACAAAGATACTGGCTTTCTGTAGCGACGATGAGCAATTTCTATTGTCTCTGTCTGAGACAATGCATCTGCATTCTTCGTTTGATCGCTTTCCCCTAAGGGCTGCGTAGTTTCACCTGGTCTCGCCGATCCGTCATCTGGTTCCTTGGTTGTCTGTCCTTCTTCCAAATCAGCATTGCGCTCAGTTGTTTCATCTATATATAGGCGGCGCTCCTCATCTGGTGAGCTACAGGGTGTTCGCGAATCATCATTTGCCATAATGTTCCAGTAACACTTTCCTGGGCTAAAAATATTTGTGCATACGTATATTAAGCAGGGTAAGCATATGTTAAGAACGGAATATGACAGAAAATAGGAATGAGCGGTAGTAAACCTAAAAATGCCAGCAACCGCCCAACGAGACCAAATTCGATCGTCAACCATTTCGTTTGGAACGTCCTAGTTGTGCTCCCCCCCCGTCCCGACTCCAGATGTCCCACCCCCGTCCCGACTACCTTCAAAAACACCACCCAAAACACCCCTAATAGTCGTACTACTAGGCCTCCCCCCCCCCTTCAATTTTTGAACGAAAAGTAACCAAAAATTCGTAATTTTATGGCTAGTGGGGTCTCCCCCCCTCCGTCACATCCTCCCCTCCCCTTTTTTAAGCCGCACATGACCACAAATTGTTCGGGTCCCTCCCCCGCAAATTTTCACAAAATGTGCCAAAAATACATTCTCATACGTGACGACAGTGTAAGCATATGTTAAGGACAGAAAATGACAGAAAATAGGAGTGAGCGGTCGGAAACCTACTAATGCCAACAACCGGACAAAGGAGACCAAATTTTATCCACTATGTTTCCTCTTAAATGTAAACGTAATATGCGTGGATGGCTACTCCCCCATTTTCGGTTTCTCAAAGCAATTCGAAAAATCGATCGTCAACCATTTCATTTGGAACATCCTAGTTGTGCTCCGACCCCGTCCCGACTTCAGATGTCCCACCCCCGTCCCGACTCCAGATGATTGATAATTTAAGAAAGTTTAGACACGAATGGCGATATTAGCGGTATGGTACGGAACATGGTCCTCACACTCCAAAAAGTGAACAAGAAATAATTAAATTCGTTATATTATGTTTAGTGGGTTGCCCCCACCACGGATTTTCCAGGTTTCCCGCACGTGACAAGAAAAGATAAATTTGTCAGGTCTTTCCCCCCACGCAATTTTGAGTCTGATGGGGGATGACGGGAAAATATTAGACCTTCTCAGATGGGGTCAGACGAGCAAAAATTAAACCTTCAAAAACACCACCCTAAACACCCCTAACAGTCCTACTACTTGCCCCCCCCCCCTTTCAATTATTGAACGAAAAGTAACCAAAAATTCGTAATTTTATGGCTAGTGGGATCTCCCCCCCCCCTCCGTCACAACCGCCCCTTCCCCTTTTTTAAGCCGCACATGACCCCTAATTTTTCTGGCCCCCCCGCAAAATTTCACAAAATGTGCCAAAAAGACCTTCTCAGATGTGGTCAGACTCAGAAGACTAAAAGTGACAAAAAAAACATAATTTAGTTATTTTAAGGGTGGTCGACCCTCCGTCACAACCCCCCCTCCCCTTTTTTTGAGCCGCACATGACCCGGACAAAGGAGACCAAATTTTATCCACTATGTTTCCTCCTAAATGTAAACGTAATATGCGTGGATGGCAACTCCCCCATTTTCGGTTTCTCAAAGCAATTCGAAAAGTCGAACGTCAACCATTTCATTTGGAACATCCTAGTTGTGCTCCCACCCCGTCCCGACTCCAGATGTCCCACCCCCGTCCCGACTCCAGATGATTGATAATTTAAGAAAGTTTAGAAACGAATGGCGATATTAGCGGTATGGTACGGAACATGGTCCTCTCCCTCCAAAAACTGAACAAGAAATAATTAAATTCGTTATATTATGTTTAGTGGGTTGCCCCCACCACGAATTTTCCAGGTTTCCCGCACGTGACAAGAAAAGATAAATTTGTCAGGTCTTTCCCCCCACGCAATTTTGAGTCTGATGGGGGATGACGGGAAAATATTAGACCTTCTCAGATGGGGTCAGACGAGCAAAAATTAAACCTTCAAAAACACCACCCTAAACACCCCTAACAGTCCTACTACTAGGCCCCGCCGCACATGCCCCCTAATTTTTCTGGCCCCCCCGCAAAATTTCACAAAATGTGCCAAAAAGACCTTCTCAGATGTGGTCAGACTCAGAAGACTAAAAGTGACAAAAAAACATAATTTCGTTATTTTAAGGGTGGTCGACCCTCCGTCACAACCCCCCTCCCCTTTTTTTGAGCCGCACATGACCCGGACAAAGGAGACCAAATTGTATCCACTATGTTTCCTCTTAAATGTAAACGTAATATGCGTGGATGGCAACTCCCCCATTTTCGGTTTCTCAAAGCAATTCGAAAAGTCGATCGTCAACCATTTCATTTGGAACAACCTAGTTGTGCTCCCACCCCGTCCCGACTCCAGATGTCCCACCCCCGTCCCGACTCCAGATGATTGATAATTTAAGAAAGTTTAGACACGAATGGCGATATTAGCGGTATGGTACGGAACATGGTCCTCACACTCCAAAAAGTGAACAAGAAATAATTAAATTCGTTATATTATGTTTAGTGGGTTGCCCCCACCACGAATTTTCCAGGTTTCCCGCACGTGACAATAAAAGATAAATTTGTCAGGTCTTTCCCCCCACGCAATTTATTTTTGTGGCCCCCCCCGCAAAATTTCACAAAATCTGCCAAAAAGACCTTCTCAGATGTGGTCAGACTCAGAAGACTAAAAGTGCAAAAAAAAACATAATTTCGTTATTTTAAGGGTGGTCGACCCTCCGTCACAACCCCCCCTCCCATTTTTTTGAGCCGCACATGACCCCTAATTTTTCGGGCCCCCCCCCGCAAAATTTCACAAAATGTGCCAAAAAGACCTTCTCAGATGTGGTCAGACTCAGAAGACTAAGAGTGACAAAAAAAACATAATTTCATTATTTTAAGGGTGGTCGACCCTCCGTCACAACCCCCCCTCCCCTTTTTTAAGCCGCACATGACCCCAAATCTTTCGGTCTCCCCCGACGAGCAAAAATTAGACC
This sequence comes from Trissonchulus latispiculum, assembly GCA_030248195.1. Lineage (NCBI taxonomy): Eukaryota > Metazoa > Nematoda > Enoplea > Enoplida > Ironidae > Trissonchulus > Trissonchulus latispiculum. The sequence goes on from JASAND010021945.1 coordinate 60,605, forward strand.
TTCAAAAACACCACCCTAAACACCCCTAACAGTCGTACTACTAGGCCCCCCCTCTCAATTATTGAACGAAAAGTAACCAAAAGTTCTTAATTTTATGGCTAGTGGGGTCTCCCCCCCCCTCCGTCACACACCCCCCCCCCTTCCCCTTTTTTAAGCCGCACATGACCACAAATTTTTCCGGCCCCCCCCGGAAAAATTCCACAAAATGTGCCACAAATACCTGGTGGACCCTCCGTCACAACTGTCTCCCCTATGTTCGCCTGGCTTTGGCTACACCATTCTATATAGGAGGAATACTAAGCCTTTTCCAGCTCGCCCCCATAATTTTTCAGAATAAAACTCACAAAAAAACATAAATTCGTTATTTTAAGGGGGGGGGTTCGACACTCCGTCACAATCCCCCTCCCCTTTTTACAACCAATCAAATTGGGTCATGTGTGGTGGGGGGGAAAGGACCCTAACCACAATTTATCTTTTAGTTTCATGCGAAAAATTATGCGAAAGAAAATATCCACCAGAAGTGTGGCAAAATGAGGTCGTGATCCCGGTATGGGCGAAAAATTTACTAACATAATATAACGGTAACTTGTTCTAATTATTTCTTCGACTTTAAAGGGGAAAATTCACTTTTTGGAGTGTGAGACCCATATTCCGTACCATTACCGTAATATCGCCTAATTCATCTCTAAACTTTCTTAGATATCAATATCTGGAGTCGGGACGGGAGTGGGACATCTGGAGTCGGGACGGGGTGGGAGCACAACTAGGTTGTTCCAAATGAAATGGTGACGATCGACTTTTCGAATTGCTGAAACCCGAAAAGGGGAGTTGCCATCCACGCATATTACGTTTACATTTGAGAAACATAGTGGATACAATTTGGTCTCCGGGTCATGTGCGGCTCAAAAAAGGGAGGGGAGTTGTGACGGAGAGGTCGACCCACCCTTAAAATACGAAATTATGTTTTTTGTCACTTTTAGTCTTCTGAGTCTGACCACATCTGAAAGGTCTTTTTGGCACATTTTGTGAAATTTTGCGGGGGGCCAGAAAAAGTAGGGGGCATGTCGCGGCGAGACTAGTAGGACTGTTAGGGGTGTTTAGAGTGGTGTTTTTGAAGGTTTAATTTTTAGCTCGTCTGACCATCTGAGAAGGTCTAATATTTTCCCGTCATCCCCATCAGACTCAAAAATTGCGTGGGAAAGACCTGACAAATTTATCTTTTCTTGTCACGTGGGAAACCTGGAAAATTCGTGGGGGCAACCCACTAAACATAATATAACGAATTTAATTATTTCTTGTTCATTTTTGGAGGGAGAGGACTATGTTCCGTACCATACCGCTAATATCGCCATTCGTTTCTAAACTTTCTTAAATTATCAATCATCTGGAGTCGGGACGGAGGTGGGACATCTGGAGTCGGGACGGGGTGAGACACAACTAGGATGTTCCAAATGAAGTAGTTGACGTTCGACTTTTCGAATTGCTTTGAGAAACCGAAAATGGGGGGGTGCCATCCACGCATATACGTTTACATTTAGGAAGAAACATAGTGGATAAAAATTTGGTCTCCTTTGTCCGGGTCATGTGCAGCTCAAAAAAAAGGGGGGGTTGTGGCGGAGGGTCGACCACCCTTAAAATAACTAAATTATGTTTTTGTCACTTTTAGTCTTCTGAGTCTGACCACATCTGAGAAGATCTTTTTGGCACATTTTGTGAGAATTTTGCGGGGGCCAGAAAAATTAGGGGTCATGTGCGGCTTAAAAAAAGGGAAGGGGCGGTTGTGACGGAGGGGGGGAGACCCCACTAGCCATAAAATTACGAATTTTTGGTTACTTTTCGTTCAATAATTAGGGGGGGGGGCTAGTAGTAGGACTGTTAGGGGTGTTTAGGGTGGTGTTTTTGAAGGTTTAATTTTTGCTCGTCTGACCCCATCTGAGAAGGTCTAATATTTTCCCGTCATCCCCCATCAGACTCAAAATTGCGTGGGGGGAAAGACCTGACAAATTTATCTTTTCTTGTCACGTGCGGGAAACCTGGAAAATCCGTGGTGGGGGCAACCCACTAAACATAATATAACGAATTTAATTATTTCTTGTTCACTTTTTGGAGTGTGAGGACCATGTTCCGTACCATACCGCTAATATCGCCATTCGTGTCTAAACTTTCTTAAATTATCAATCATCTGGAGTCGGGACAGGGGTGGGACATCTGAAGTCGGGACGGGATCAGGAGAACTAGGATGTTCCAAATGAAATGGTTGACGATCGATTTTTCGAATTGCTTTGAGAAACCGAAAATGGAAAGTAGCCATCCACGCATATTACGTTTACATTTAAGGAAACATAGTGGTATAAAATTTAGTCTCCTTTGTCCGGTTGTTGTTGATAGTAGGTTTCCGACCGCTACTCCTATTTTCTTCATTTTCTGTCCTTAACATATGTACACTGTCGTCACGTATGAGAATGTATATTTTTTGGCACATTTTGTGAAAATTTGCGGGGAGGGGACCGAACAATTTGTGGTCATAGTGCGGCTTAAAAGGGAGGGAGGATGTGACGGAGGGGGAACCCCACTAGCCATAAAATTACGAATTTTTGGTTACTTTTCGTTCAAAAATTGAAGGGGGGGGGGGGAGGCCTAGTAGTACGACTATTAGGGGTGTTTTGGAGTGTGTTTTTTGAAGGTGCAGTCGGGACGGGAGTGGGACATCTGGAGTCAGGACGGGGTAGAACCACAACTAGGACGTTCCAAACGAAATGGTTGACGATCGAATTTGGAATCGTTAGGCGGTTGCTGGCATTTTTAGGTTTACTACCGCTCATTTCTATTTTCTGTCATATTCCGTTCTTAACATATGCTTACCCTGCTTAATATACGTATGCACAAATATTTTTAGCCCAGGAAAGTGTCACTGGAACATTATGGCAAATGATGATTCGCGAACACCCTGTAGCTCACCAGATGAGGAGCGCCGCCTATATATAGATGAAACAACTGAGCGCAATGCTGATTTGGAAGAAGGACAGACAACCAAGGAACAGATACGGATCGGCGAGACCAGGTGAAACTACGCAGCCCTTGGGAAAGGATCAAACAAGAATCAGATCATTGTCTCAGACAGAGACAATAGAAATTGCTCATCGTCGCTACAGAAAGCCAGTATCTTTGTGTGGTGAAACCATAATGGTGCCCAGATCATTGGATGATCCTATAATAAAAGATGCTGCGATCCAGTTCCTTTCCTAACACCTATGGAAACTGATACTGGAGTCTTATTCAGTGTTGGTAGGAGAAGCATAATTGTCATTTTTGCCCTAACGTACATTGCATATCTTCCGTTTCATTTAAAGTTCGCGTTTTCTTTATTGTGTGAACGGACAGTAACTTAAAATCAATAAGAATGTGACAATTTAAAATACGCATATGCGGGGGGGGGGGGGGAGTTTTGCGCCACACGAAAGTTTTCGTAGTGATTCTCACAAGATTGTCTTCTATTGATATGTCGTCAAGTATCACTGCGCTGATGTTCCCTCTTAGCTGTCATGACGTTTTACCATTTTTTAATGTTTCAGATGAGCTTACAGATAACCACTGCTGTGATGTTTGCCCAACATATTCCGGAGGAGCACCACCTTACAGAGCAAGCAAAATGGTGACAACAATGGAAAGAATGGATGCAGGCTGGTTTGCTCATGACAATGTCGTTACAGCTGCGAAAACTGCACGTGTTTGCACTAGACTACTGAATTTCTGTTGTGCGGTCACCAAACGGAATAGTTTTGGTTAGTTCGTAGAATTATCATCAGTTCAGTAATACGTTGTATGAACTGTTATTTTGTTGTTTTTTCTGTGTTTCTTGGTTCAGGAATATTATGATACCGCTGTCACCAAAAGAAATAGTTGAGATTATTTCGATGAGTTATCATAAACTCATTATCTCTATTTATGCAGAGTAATTATGTTGATTTTTCTGTGTTTCTGGAATCCGGAATATTATGATACCGCTTGCTATTTATATTGCAGTAGATTCATGTAATTTACATCTACGAAATTATCTCAGGCACAATAAACAGTGTATTTTTTCTCCGGGGGGCCTTCGGGGGCCTCCTAGGCCCGGGAGGGGGGGGGGGGGGGAATTTTCGTTAGGGGGAAGATGTTTTGGCAAAAATGAGCCAATATTTTGTGTTTTTGGCGGAGTTCAAAACGGAGGACTACAAAGAATGCTCAAATATATCCGGATCTATACTAAAAATAGCTAATTGTATGCGAAAAATCTCGGCGAAGTTGCATATTTTTTAAAATGACATATATTTGGCAAAAGTTTGGCCCTCCAAAACATCCCGGGGGAAAAAGCAGTAATCGAAGGGAAAATCCAGGGGGCGGTAGGCAGTTTAGGTGGGGAAAGTCATTCCCCCCCGTCCCTCCCCCCGGTAAAAAATACCCTACTAACCTGACTTTTTGTAACTGATAGTTATGTACCTTTTTTTTAGTGCTATCCGATGAAGAAATTGTCAAGCTCAGACGACGTATTCATAGAAGTGGTGAGTAAGTATATATGAAGTAACTATACGTCTCTCCATTGTATACGATGTCTTCGCAGAGAAGCGATGAGAGAATATATAAAAAGTAACTATACGTCTCGCCTTTGTTTTTTTGTTGGCTTCTTTTTTCAAAATTTTGCAGACTAGAAAAGCTGTATCTTCCTATGTTCTCCTTTATTTATCACTATGATTATTTTTTGTTTTTACGAAATTTGTTTTAACCTTTTTGTTAATTCAGGAAATAAGCAGCTGCAGCAGATTGAAAGCAATCTCGCGCCCAATACTGTCATGAAGGACCAGAATGTTACACCTACTGGAACAGCAGATGATAAGGGCCGTTCGGGTAATGAGAGTACTATTTTGCTTTACAAGTAATGGTACACTTCAGGTTTTTTCTATTTGTTTGTTTTCATTTTTCTATATTAACATCGTCTTATTGTTGTGTCGTCATATTTGTATTTATTCTCACAAATCAAAAACCTCCGTTGTCCTAAGAATATTTGATTAGGAATTTTGTCGAAATTATAAACATTCATTGTCTGATTTTCTTTTTCCTAAAGTGTTGTAATATCTCTGACAAGAGGTTGATCAGGGGATGGGGGTAAATAGACACCCTTGCTACAACAGAACAAAGCATGCGGATATAAAAGTACACATACATAATTTCAGACGCCAAAGATTTGAGCAGCCATCAAAACACTAAAGCTGAACAGTCTGGTAGAGGTTCCCGACCGACAACAATCTGACGGACGAAAACAAGAACGGCCGCCAGATAACATCAGCTGAGGGATTGAAGCCGAGGAAATGATTGCAGAACAAATGCAAAAGCAGAAGCTCAGAGAGGCGGCGAGAGAGCAGATTGCAAAAAAACTGCATGCCATCATGTAGTCAAGGCCGACGGAGCGAAAGAAAAGACAAAGCAGTCAGAAAAGAACACGGTGAAAGAAGAGTCGGAGCCGCCTTTTTCTCGGATCAGTCATCTTCTCCTCGTACAAGAACGCCAGGCGGAGGTTTACGTGTACGAAGTAAAAGTCATCAGCTACTCAGAAGACCAAGACAGTTCTCCTGATATAGAGATGATTGACATTCTGAGTGATGAAAATGATGAAGACAAGAGTATATTTGAAACTGTTGTTTCCCTTTCTTTTGGTTATGTTTTGTGGAATTGCTAAGTATGCAATCTTGCTTGATTTAGCTTATTACTTTTTGTATCACATTAGTGTGTCCTTCTTCGAATGGTCTATAAGCAGATACGACATTGCTTGGCTATATTATTGTCTAATCTACAACTGTAACTGTTTTTTAGCTGAACAAGAACGAGAAAAAGAAAAACGAATAGGAGAAACATGTGATGAGGTTGTGGCAAAAGCGGTCTCGACAATCAGTGCTGCAAAAGTGCCGGAAATGTTAACGGAGAACAGGACGACACCAACTTTGACGCTAAAGCGGCGCAGTAAGTTGCGTGTAACATTATGTCTAACGACTTAATAGGTGAAACGAGACAAACGATGTAAATTAATGAAACAGACTGATTTCCAACAAATACGGTGACCATAGAGACGAACCTACTTTTACAATCAAACACAGTTTATTTAATCCAGATGTTTGAGTTGTATTCGGCTAACACTTCTTCTCCTTCCCTTTTTGTTTGTTTCGAACTGTAGCAGTGTTTTAAAATGTTTAGTGTCATCTTGTATGTGGAAATGTTTGTGACTGCGTAATTTAGAAACAGTATGTGCTTAGGAAAATCTGAAACTCACAGAAGAATACAGAGCGTCACAGACAGAAGAAAAATTAGACAGACAGTCGACACTCAACGATAGAGAAGCTACAAAATGAAGGATACAGGGAAAGTGGCTTCGAATGTTTCGATCCTTTTCTCCGGTTGTGTGCTGTCTATTTTTGTATTCTTCGTTTTCAGATTTGTCTACAGTTGTTCTGATATTATAGATATTTAGTTAATGGTTTTCATAGTTGCCACTGTTCTTTGTTTGTTTTATGTTATATTTTTGTAGGCAGATCTTTCTTACCGCCGCCGCCGTTGCCGCCTTGTCCTCAGGTTTCTCCTTCTCCTTCAGTGTCTATTACCTCTCATAACCAGGGGATCTACCTGCTTCTGTGACTGCAAAGGATACACCGCTTGTTTCACTGACTGTCATTCCTGTTGGAAATGGTATTTTTTATTGTGCGTTTTACACAGACTGCTGATTGATTCCTCCTTATTATACCTTTGTCTTTTTTCTTTATGTCTGGTGTGCTATTTCTTTTTTTGTTTTATGTTTTAATATATTAATCGCATCTAATTTAATATTTTTCCTTTTTTTTAGCCGTAACTCTTCTACCTCCTTCTCGGGGCTCTCGTTCTAGATCTCAGGCTCTAGTAGATCTCCCGTTTGGGCTCCAGCTCGCAATGACCGCAAACTTATCAAGTGCGGCTGGTAATTTAACGATTGTCTAGTCTTATCTGTATATTTTATTACATTTCTATTACTAGCACAGTTTAGTCTTTATTATATTGGTTATAGTGATAATTGTTAAGCATTGTGTTTGATTTCCATGCTTCTTTGTTTGCACCTTTATCTGAAATTAAATATTTAGTGTTTCGTTGGATAGCGTTACTTTCATTTGATATGTTGCGCAGATCGTACCTTCATCAACACACAAGTTTAAACGTTTTACTCTTTCGTTTTTCTGAATGAATAATTTTTTGTATGCTTATCTCGTGGTCTATTATTTTTTCCAGGCTTAACTTGTCTTCCTACTCCTCAGGCTACTGTTTCTTCTACTCTAACTAGAAAATCTCCTCCTCCTCCTGCACAAGCTGGTCAATCTATTTTGCTCACAGCAACACCATCACAGCATGCTACTGTCGCTGCCGTGCCCAATCAATCAGGTCTTCTATTTTATTAAGGATGTTTGTTTTTAAAATTATTTAACTAGTTCCTTTATTTCTGTTAACTTTTCCGCAAATTCAGCTACTCTGCCTTTTTCCTAAACAAAATTTTCGGTGAGGGGGAAGTTTGGTGGTTCCTTCCCCCCCGGGCGGGCATGGTGGGGGCGGCTCTTTTTTTGCGGGGGAAGATAAATGTTTAGAAAATTGTATGATAAATTTTCTTTGGGTCAAGCACGTAGTACGTACGTTTCCTTTCCGGGCGACGGCATCAGTCTACGTTCAAAACCTAAACGACGTCCGGCCTAGGCCGTCTGTTTACGGTACGCGTGTACGTATACCAACAGTCTCTAAGGAGCAATTATACTCTCCCTATATCAGTTTGATTTTTAGTCAGTTGGATCTGCATATCAGGATTACACGCCCTCTCACAGACACACAAGATCAAGCCGTGATTCTTCACGGCTTACTGATAGTCCGCCTCTGGCTACAAATGACCGAAGGAAAACTCAGCTATTTTCTTTACTTGCTTTTTGTTTCGTTAATTGTGTTGTTGTAATGGTTTCGTTATAGTGACAACGGCTAAATCTTCTGTGCCTGGTTCTATCCCTCAATCTGGACCTTCCCTAGCTGCAGTCGCAACTACACGTACTGCTGAGAAAACGACTGCTGGTAATTTTTCTTTCTGTCACTGTAACACGTTACCTTTTTCCTTTGTCTCTCGATTTTGTTATTGTGGCACAGGATATTAACGTTTTATATTTTGCCTGTTATTAACTTGTAATGCTTTCTTTGCTATTGCTTTTGTTAATTCAGTTGTTGTAATATCTTTTTTATAGGGACAACAGCTAAACCTTCTGTGCCAGCTGCTATCACTCACTCTGGATCTTCCGTTGCTTTTGCCGCAACTATACTTACAGCTGAGAATATGGCTACTGGTAATTTTTCTTTCTGTCGCTGTAACTCTTTATCTTTATTCTTTGTTTTTGTTTGTGGTTGTAGGACATATGCCACAGGAAATTATCGTTTAATATTTTGCCTCTTATTACCTTTTAATGTGTTGTCTGCCTTTGCTTATATTTTGCCTGTTGTTAACGTGTAATCTGTTGTTTGCGTTAGCTTTCGTTAACTCTGTTCTTGTATCGCCTTTTTTATAGGGACAACAGCTAAACCTTCCGTGCCAGCTGCAATCGCTCAATCTGGACCTTCCGTTGAAAGAGGCGCAACTATACTTACTGCTGAGAATATGGCTACTGGTAATTTATCTTTCTGTCGCTGTAACTCTTTACCATAATTCTTTGTTTGACGTTGCTGTTCTTATGCCAGAGGAAATTAACGTTTTATATTTCGTCTCTTATTAACTTGTTATGCTTACTGTTCCATCTTCTGTTTCAGCATCCTTGTCAGTTCCTTCCGTCTGCGACAGTCCACCCTGTGTTATGTTATCCAATAAACAGGAGAACGGTGAACTGAAAAAACAAGCGACAACTGGAGACGTCAAACAGACAAGTCCAGAGCAGACATCTTCACAGCGTCATTCAACCACCAGCACTGACCCGAAGGATGTTTTCCAAGGATCTCGCCGTCCGTCGCTTCCTGAAGGTCCTGAAAACAAAACAGCAGTAACTGAGCGGCAAACGCCACCACTGTCTCCGGCAGTTCCTTTGTCTCCACCACCGTCAGACCTTCCTGCTGGTTCTGCTCCGCCGTCAGACCTTCCTGCAGGTTCTGCTCCGCCTCCTCCTCTTTCTGATCCTCCAACTGAACCTGAGGATCCGGCTATTGTTGGTGAGAACGGGGCAACAGCCTACAAATATGACCACGAGAAAAAGTTGCCTTTGGATACTGTTGTTGCAGTTCGAAAATCTGGTCAGCAGGGAAATCAGAACTGGCTTGCTGTCATTACGAAACGACGACAAAATACTTAAAAATATATTATTCAATACTTCCAGGAGTCCAGCAGTGTGCCGTCTGTTTCTGGTGGAAAGGATGAAGACGATGAGAACAGTGACAGTTTTCTATTTGTTCGCAAAAGTGACAGTCCGTTAGGCGTTGTTCACTATAATGAAGTTTGTTATACTCTGTCTGTAACCATGACTACTCATGCGGAAACTGAAACTTTTGCCTTGTCTGATGATATGTATGTAGAATTGCGTAACGCTGTGACACAGGCTTAAACAGAAGTGTTGTCTGTTGTGTAAGGCTTTTTTATCTTAAGCATGTACAGGATTGCTTGGATGAAGGAAAATATGTGGACGTATTTGACTTCTGTTCCCCGTGTCCATGCTGATGTTCTTTTACGATTCTCCGGTTATGTCATATCTTTACTCTTTTTTGTATTCTACGATATCTGGATAACTAAATTAAAAAATGCAGTCCAAATGTAATTTGTTCTTTTTCCGTTTTTCCCACGACTATAAGCGAAACTGCACGACATCTGACGAGAGTGAATGTTTTGTTTGCGAAATTTGCTTTCATTGTTTGAGCCTCTTTAATTTTTGCTTCATTGCTCAATGTCAATTTAACGCTTATCAAGTGTGTTGCCTTCATTCGATTCTGTCTTTTCGTACGTACTTAAACGTAAGTAGATTGCTTTGTAGGTTGGTGAATCTAATCTGTACTGATACTGTTTTAGGGAGGCTGTATCGTTTCGTGTTCTCTTTTATTCTAGTTCAAATTCGTCTTAAACTTATGTTGCAGTGCCTTTTTTATGTACGGTAATTTGTTTGTGTTTCTTTTATCTTATGTTGATCGCTGGTGTTTCTTAATTTTATTAATTTTTCTGTTTTTTCTTTATGTGTCGTTGTATAGATTTGGTTTTGCATACGGTTGGTAATCAACGCAGTGTTCCATTATTATATATATTTAAATTGTCAGAATCTGTCTCTTAAAAGATGGAGGATTAACTTTTAATTTAATGCGTTATTTCACCATAAATATTAAAAATGCCTGAATTTCCGCACAAGATATGTCTGATTGATTTTTTTCTACATTACTGCTCTCATCTGTCCCTGCATAAAAATCAGCCTTTTTGTTATCTTCTGCAAATGTAATTAAACAATGGCTGAATCTGTACTCTAATGCTGCTGTAAAATATGTGGACTTTTTCCCTTACAGACAAATTTTTTATTGTAAAATTTAAAATAAATTCCAATGTGAGTTGCTGTCTCCTAGGTGTATTGATCCTGATGGAATTTAGTCTGCATTTTTGTTGTGTTTCCTTTTGATGCTTTACTGTTGTTTTTGTTGCCGCTGCAACCGGTGTCTGTGTAAGTATTTCTTCCTTTTTGATCTGTATTGTATCACTGTACTGGTCAACGTCCTGTTGAAATGCTTTGATTTACTTACTGTGTTGACAGCATTTTGTTGTATTACTGGTTTTGTTTCGAAAAAGCAATTAATAGAAGAATACAACAAAACGCGTGTCAACTATCATGAGAAGCTTATTGTGCTGGTTTTGTTTTGTTAGCTGTAAAGATGTTGCACTTGTGTCCACCGTCTGCTATTTGCCCCGTTTTACATTTTATGTTATACCTTAAATGTTCTATTTTTTTGGATACGATAAGGATCAAATTTGAACGTTATGGGTTTTATGTTTTCTTGCCTGAAGGCGTACATTGTCAAAACTGATCAATCGTTTCCTGTTTCCTTCGTCTTGCTTTTGTTTGTCCGTTAAATGTTCCAATTCTTTCCTTTAAACAGTAACGAGAAGTCTTAAACGTTAAGGGGTTTAGTTTTATGTGTCTGAAGGCGTTTAGTTTCCCAACTGTGCAGTAGCAATATTATCCTGTGTTTTGTAACATTACTTCCTCCCAATCTGTAGTGCCTATGTATCCTCGTTTATGGTTACTATTTTTCTTTTTCTGTTTTTTTTTTCCCTGTTTTGTTTCCTTTTTTGAAGAAAGAGTTATAGCGCTACAGTGACAAGCAGAATTACAATAAGGGAAAACTTGCAGCGCATCAGCTTTTTTGTTCCATTGGAAAACTCAAAATGAGCAGTCTATAAACAAACAATTGATGGTTACATATTTTTGTTGTTTTCCACATCTATAAAGTGTAGTAGCTTCTTTTTGTCTGATTTTGTCTGTACTACCTGCGACTGTATGTAACGATGTTTGCTTTTCTAAAATAAAATGGCTTCTTAACTTGTTTACTTAAGTTAGGGGAGTAAAGATTACTAGTGCAGCACAATACAGCAGTAGACATTAGTTTAGTTTACTGATCAAATGCGAAATAGTAATGTATTTTTTCTATCTATACTGTTGATAAATTTGATCAGTCAAAGGATTAGAGGGAATTTTTGCTCACTATTAAGAGACTGTTATATTTGACGGATTACGACTTATAAAACAGTTGGATTTGGAAAAATAGCTATAAACAAGGACATTATCCGTCAGTTTCAGCCTAAGACTTAATCGTTTTTTCCTGCTCTTTTTCGGTTACTTAAAAAATCTGATGCTAAAACATGCCTTAGCGCGTCGTGAAACTTTGCTTATTTAACAACATTAACGGGAGGAGAGGAGCTAAGAAAGAAACGGGAGAGTGCATCGTTTTGTCTACTTCAAATTCTCCCGTCTCATTTTTGTACTTTTTCCCAGTCACTGAATACCAACTGTTGACGGTGTAAGTGTTTGTCTGGACAGCTATGTCTTGGCTTGAAAGTATTCCTCCTACATACGAAGGTGTATCTAAATGGCAATAGGTGTGATTGGGAAGAAAAACTAAAGAAATTTTTGAGGGGTTGCGAGGGGGGGAGGGTGGGTCCCCACGAGGGTGAGGGGGCCACGAGGGAAATTTTGCTCAGTAGTAAGAGACTTTTCTTATTGACAGATTTTTGGCTTATAACAAAGTTGGAGCAGGAAAAATAGCAATATAGAATGACTTTTACCCCTCCCTTTCAGCCTATGACTTTTTTTCCTTTTTTTGCTGTTCTTTTTTCGGTTCCATATAAATCTGTTACTAAAACATGCTTAAGCGCGTTGTGAAACTTTGGTTATTTAACAACATTAACGGGAGGGGAGGAACATACTATGAGAGGGGGAGACGGCACTGTTTTGTCCGCTTTCCGCATTCCGCCGTCTGATTGTCTTCTGTTTTTTTCCCTGT